>PVLC010001703.1:0-12198 GCA_004027655.1 Graphiurus murinus | reverse complement strand
GAGCTAAACCCCCAGCCCTATTTTTTATTCTTTATTTTGAAACCGAGTCTCACTAAATTGCGGAGTGCCTCACTAGGTAGCTGAGGCTGGCCGCGAACCCAGATACTCCGGTCTCAGCCTCCCGAATGCTGGGATTACAAGCGTGCGCCACCACGCCTGGCTCTAATCAACTCTTTTGATTGAGTTTTTTTGGGTCTTCTAAATATAGAATCCTATCTACAAATAGAGATAATTTCAGTTCTTCTTTTCCTACTTGAATTCCTTTGATGGCCAATAAATACGTGAAAAAATGTTCAACATCATTAGCAATCAAAGAGAGTCAAATCAAAACTACACTGAGATTCCATTTAGCCCCAATTAGAATGGAAATCATCAAGAATTCAAAGAACAATAGATGCTGGTGAGGATATTGGGTAATAGGAACTCTTCCACACTGTTGGTGAGATTGCAAATTAGTATAGTCACTATGGAAATCAGTGTGGAGATTCCTCAGAAAATCCACCATATGATAAAATTTTACCACATTATCCAGCTATACCACTACTTGGTATCTTTCCAAGGGGTTTGAAATCAGAATGTTGCAGTGATGCGTGCATACTCATGTTTATAGTAGCACAATTCATAGTAGCCAAATTATGAAAATAACCTATGTTTCCATCAATAGATGAATGGATTACAAAATTATGGGATATACACAGAATAGATTTCTATTCAACAATAAAGAAAAACAAAATTATGTCATTTACAGAAAAAATTGATGGACCTGGAGAACACCATGTTAAATGAGATTAGCCAGTCACAGAAAGTGAAGGGTCATATGTTTTCTCTCATGTGCAGAAGATAGGGAGTAATCAGGATACCAGAGAGACATCAGAAAATGGAAGAAAAACTCCAGTTGAGCCAATGAGGTGATCTAGGGGAAGGGACGGGGGAGGATCAATGAAGGAAACACTTCCAGGGACATTGTGTACAAATGTGAGAATAGCAAGCAAATCTCAAAACCCTGTATGGGGAAGGGGGGAAAGGGGAGAGAGTGGGAGAAAGCCCAACAAGTGCTGTGTGCATGTATGTCACTATCAGTATACACTTCATTATGATGTGAGACTATAGTAAATCAATCAAACTAGTTTTGAAAGCTTAGGGTAGTTGGAGATCTTAAGTAATATCTTTGTGAATGTTGTAGCAAGGCAGAGCTAGAGTGACCTTTATGGTTTAGTCTTTATAGTCATTTTTGTCCTATTCTGTGGTTTAAGTAGTCACAAGCCCACCATAGTGAAGAGAAGGGGGCATATCCTCCATTTCTCACTGGCAAGTTCACCAAAGGATTTGTAGTGATATTTAAATACACTTTTATTGATGCATTGTAATCACACATCATAAGCTCAGAGTGATAGGGACATATATGCATACCAGACTTGGTGAGCTGCCTCCCTTCCCTGAGACCCACCCCATCTGCTCCCTATCCTGGTACATAATATTAAGATTGATATTGATAACTGTATATGTATCGGTAGTGTCATTTGAAGTATTTCCTTGTAGTGATATTTTAAAAATTACAGTGACTGATTTGGGGCCATCGATTATTTACTTTCCTCTACCATGCAAAGTATACTTAGTATTTCAAAGAACTCTTTCAAAATCTCATGCCCTTATAACACCAGATTCAACTCAAGATTCAGTTTTCTCATGTAAATCCTATGTAGGTATAGATAAAGTTCCTAGGGTTTGGTAACTTAGTGTGTTTTCTATTGATTTGAAGATCAAGACTAAAGAGACTATCTGCTCCATAAAAATCCAGTCATCCAACTTATAATAGTTTTCAGGGATAAAATGGAACAAGGACATATCAGTTTACAAAGATGGTTATCCAACTGTCCTTGACCATTTTATTCTCTTCATACCCTCATTGGATTGCATGTAGCCCACCCATATTGTTAAGGGCCATCTAATTTACTGATAATCCAATTACTAATTTCTTCTGAAAACATTCTCATAGACACATCCAGAAATCTTGTTTAACCACCTCTTTTGGCATTCTGTGACTCAGTCAAGTTGACACATAAAACTATCTCAGAGGGGAAATAGGAGGCACATTTCTGTTCCTTGTCATTAATATTTCTAAAATTTGATAGAGTTCCTCTATTAGGGTTAAGTCCTCCTCTCTTCTTTATTATTCTTTTTTGGGTTTTTTTTTTTTTTTTTTTTTTTTTTTTTTTTTTTTTTTTTTTGCAGTACTGGGGATTGAACCCAGGGGAATTCTACCCCCGAGCTATACCCCCAGCCCTATTTTTTATTCTTTATTTTGAAACTGAGTCTCACTAAGTTGCAGAGTGCCTCACTAGGTAACTAAGGCTGGCCGCGAACCCGGATCCTCCAGTCTCAGCCTCCCAAATGCTGGGATTACAAGCGTGCGCCACCACGCCCAGCTTCTTTATTATTCTTGGTTCTATCCACTGTACTTTTAATTGTCCACAGAATATTTCCTTTCATAGAGTGAACAGTCTTGTTTTGCAATTGAGTAGATTTCTCATCCTCTTTTACTTCATAGACATTTGGAGGTTCAAAAGTTTCTTTATTTTGTCCTAACTCTAGTTTTTTTTAAACTATTCATATTCAATTATCTAGGGTTTTTGTTTGTTTGTTTTTGTATTACTGGAGGTTAAACTGAGAGGCATTCTACCTTTGAGCTACACCTGCAATCCTATATTTTAAGTTTTGCTTTGAAATAGGGTATCGTTAGGTTGCTGAGTCTTACAAAATTTCTGAAGCTGGTATTGAACTTGTAATCCTACTGTCTCATCTTCCCATGTACTGGATTTACAGGTGTGAGCACCACACCTGGAAATCATCAAGTTTTGTATTGCAAGCCTATATTTGCTTGTTGAGTGCTTAATATATGAATGCATCATTACCATTACCTACTCGGGTGTAAAATTTAACAGGACAGGATGGTTCTTGATACTATGGAGAGTAAAATCTAATCTGACAGCTTTTCATCATTGAGATGCACACCAAATAAAAGTAAAGTTCTACATAAAACATATATTGCAACAATAGACCTATTCTGGGGGGTTACAGAAGGCTTCATTTAATCTAATCTCTGAAGGACGAAAAACCTAATTTTCATGTGTGCACCACTCCTGTATTGGTGCTGTGCATTCTTTGGAATTTGATTGATGTCTTCTGATAGCTGAAAATGTCATTGGTAATTTTAATATAAATCTAAAACAATCCATAATATATGTTTTATTATAATCTTATACATCTAACAAACATGTGGGGAGAGATTTTCTTCCCTTTCTGTAGCAGAAGTGGTCATTATTACAAATTTGGCCTTACACAACTAAATCTGTGTGTAGCAATATTGCTGTAGTAGTATTCGTAAGCACACATATGCTCACATGACTGATTATTTCTCATCATTTCACCTATTCCATAAAAAGAATAAAAGTTACTGTTGAAATAAATAAGAATAAGGAACAGAGCTTATGGTTATGGGTCTAGTGCCTACGATTAAATATTTAACAAGATTCCCTTGGAAGCCTGCATTTTCAGGGATTTATTGTTCTGATATAAAATTCTCTGGGATTAAACTAGGCAGACAGCAACTTTTTATTTTCTAAATCTAGTTTAAATTGCTTTGCCTATTTTATGTTATGAAAGTTTAAAGAAAAAAATGGAATATTTCCAATCTTCTATTACATCAGTGCTCCTTTTACTCAGTGGCTGTCTGAATTTAAACACTAATAATGATAATGATAATAATAATAAATAGGTATATAGACATGTAGTTCATGATGAAAAATGAGAGTGTGAGGTTGGTTTCTGACAATTGGATGGGCTTATGCTAATTATACTTTCCTCTCTTTCACAAAGAAGCTATGTGTCAACTGGAGCTTCCTGTGTGTCTAGAGTATTTAGTACCATTTCTGCCCTCCTTGATTGATTTTACTTTTACAAGTGGGATGTTGGATCTTTTTTTTTTCTGAATATTTGCATCTCCTGCCTTTTAATTTGGCTTAGCATTAAAATAGGGATTTGAAATGCTATCTATTGTTTTTTAAAACTTGCCAAGAAATTTAACACTTTTTATGCAACATCCTTTTTATAAAAAACATCTAACTGTAATACTACTGAATTAAAAATGTAATTTTCTCTCTTTGTTTCTAATAAAAGTATAAATTAGGATCATAAAAGTACATTTTTGACATTATTATTGTACATAAAACAAGCGAACAAATATAAGAAACCAGAAATAGAATGATTTGAATGTATACAGACTTGCCACCAATTTTTTGCTCATCAAAATTAAGATCCCTACTAGGACATTTGAATACATGATTTGATATATAATAATAATTATTTACAAAGTAACATATCTATCTTGATCATTAAGATGAGAAGTCTCAAGTTAGAAAGCTAAAATAGATTAATTAAAAGTGAATCATTTGTGAGTTAAGAAAGAATAGGACTAAGGAGTTAAAAGAATCAATTTTGTGCAGAAAGTTTGAGTTCAAATTCCCATGAAAGAAAAGTAGTGAAAGAAAAGGTGTATAGAAAACCTAAGAAACAGGTATTCAGCTGAAGAGGGTGGTGCTGGGTGGAATTAGCCCCATAAGGAAATCTAGAATATCCATCATGGAGGTGGAAAACTGAAAGTGAAAATCAGGAGAGGTTGGGGCTGCAGAAAATAATTTTCTGTCATCTGCATAGAGACAATATTAGATAAGTTTCTCAGAAACAGAGAAATGAAAGAAAGAGCATAGTGAAACAAATGAAAGAAAGAGCATAGTGAAGCTATTACCTGTTCATTGTAGGAAGTCTGAGAAGGGGAGAAAGAAGAGCTACAAAGTGAGAAAGTCAGTTTACTAGGGAGACAGAAGAGCTGAGAAAAGAAAGCACCTCCTGAAGAACATGTCTACTCTGAGTCTCAAAGGTATTCTAGTAGATGTGGAGTGTATTCTGTGGGCACAGACTTTGCTAGTTGATAATATAAAAGATAAAAATACTTTGTCCTCTATTTAAGCAAGTTTGAAACGACAAATAGGGTTATAAATTAATTTCCTAGATATTATAGAAATCTTTTTGTGTACCGTACATCAGAAAGGATAGCAGACAAAGATTAGAGTTGGGAGTGGTAAGAATTTTCTCTTTGTAAATGTGCATAGTTTGTAAACCCAGTTTTCTATAGCAGATGTGAATTTCTTATTCAATTTCCTGAGTCAAAGCATTTTTCTGTTTGACTTTGGGGGAGATAATTGAATGCAAAGATCAGCTGAACTCTAGAGGCAATTAACATCTGATTTAAATTTAGTCTTCCATGGAGCTTGGGTGATTAGACTACCACTTAGCAGGAATACATCCACAGGATAGCCAGGGGGCATGCACACCTGTTATCACTACAGCTGGTTTGCAAATGTCACTGCTGCTTCATATAAATAAAGCAATGAAATGGATAAACAGATTTTAGAAGCAAAATATGCTGTTGTTGTAGGGTATTTTGATGATTTGTGTGTTTGTTCATAAATTAATACAGTATATTTGTTAAAATGAATAGTAACATTTAAAGAAAACATATGCTTAGCAAGTAATTGAGTCATTATGGAATGTAATATTCATCTACAAATTAAAGTGTTTTTCTTAATATGCATATAAAACCTCTGTCTTATGGGAAAGAATGAGTGAACAGACTGGAAAAATGAATAGTACAAATAAACATTTAGATGTTATCTTTAAATTGAGGCCAATAAATATGGAAAATTGATTTCTTTTGGAAGTATATAATAGAAAATTCAAAAGACAAAGTGTTAAATTATAGGTTTTCATCTTTTTATGCTCTAGATAAATTATGATAGGATTTAATCTGTGTAATAAAGTCTCCTATGAGAGCCAAGGAAATATTTTTATAACCATTGTTTTTATATAGTGTAGAGAGAAAAGTTCTTGATAAGCTATAATAATGATAAGATTATTATCAAACAGACTAGTAAGAATATACATCCAACCATTGTTGGTAGGTATTATTTTGTGTGAACTGTTCTATCTCATAAGTCTTTTGTGAGATGCTAAATTATGCTTAAATGATAAACTTGAAATAAAGAAAAAAGCATACAAAAGCATTTTCTCGAATATGGTCATAGTAATCAGCCAGATATGAATAGATTACATGAATTCTAACACATGTGGTTCTTCTTAACACATACTAAACAGAAAATGATTTTTCAGGGTTCATAATGCAAGGAAGAATGGCAAATTCATTGTGAAAGCAAAATCTGCACAGGAGGAGGTTAAACAATAAATACTTTATTATTTATGGCTGTTTGCAATGGACTCAATTCCAGTGAAGCAAAAGGATAGGGTTTAACCCAAAGATAATCTTGGATGAGGGAAAAATCATAAGCCATTTGCGTGTAATAACTGAATTAACTCTAAGGAAAAAAAATCAACTTTCTCAGATCCTGATACAGCTAGCAATAAGGAGCCCCACAGAAGTCAGGTCTCTTACCTTCCTACAAATAGGGGAATAAAGACCTTATCTTTTTTGATGATTATTTTTCAAAAAGAGCATTTCTAGCCCTGGAAAAAGACATTATTAAGCTACAAAATTATCAGGTGGCTTTAAAATGATCTGCATCTCAAAGAGGCAGAGAAAAGATTTACAATGTTAAATAATAAGTTTTCTAAAGTAAATGATCTCAGAAAAGGGAAATTAGGGATGGAGAAGAGGAAGACACCTGTCTAACATTTACTCAAGCTGAGGATAATGTTAAGGCCTGCTTACTCTTTAAGAGTCACAAGTATAGAAACATCCAGCACCTAAAATTTTCTTAAAGGGAGCATCTGTCGAATGAATAAAGAATCAAGATATTAATTTAATGTTGCTTCTATAATATAATGTAGTGCTTATCAGCATTGTTCATAAATGTTACTATTTGAATGACTCTCTGAGTTAGCTCAAAGTCTGAATGAACCTTCTCAGCCCCCATTACAACCCTACCCAACTGCTCTGGGGCAACAAACATTTCAGCACTCTGGTAATCATTCTAAAAAGTTCTGACAGACAACTAATTTTAAGAGAATAAGAAGTAGAAATGACCTTGCTTGTCAATTGAAACTAACATTCCTTATCGTTTTCCTTTGCCAGTAGAATGATGCCCTAACTTTTCTTCTCATTGCTGAATCCTGCTCCATCTCCCCACTCTGGCTCCTTTCTATCGATGTGAAATTCCTTTCCGTTGTTTTGTGATCCAAGGAGGGAGTTCCTCAACTTGTGTAGTAACACCCTCCTCATGCCATGGTAAGGTTTTGTCTTTCCCCAAACACTTTTCTCTTTTCCTTCAGCTTATCCACTTGCTGACCATAATTCAACACTCAGTCTCAGCTCCTTCATTAGGTACTTTTTTTCTTAATTGATTCTTCATTGATCTCTTTGAAATGGATGTTTTTCTTACTGGGGGTCTTGTCTACAAAGTGTGAAGAATGACACAACAACCAAAAACCCTGAAAAAATGAGTAGAGTTTATTGTAAAGAGAATGGGGAAAGGAAAAAGAGGCAGAAATACCCTTGCAGGCAATGGGGACATTGGTGTCTGGCAGCTGTCTTCTGGACACTACTTGAGTAGTCCAAAGCACATGCCACCAGTTGCAAACTGCTATCTCCCAAATTCCATGCAATCTGCAGAAGAGAGGTGCAGGCCACCTTTAATCGCCTCAGTCAGCTTCAATGTCGAGCGAGTGTCTTCTGGTCACTACCCAAGAGTTGCCCCGGTCGAGTTCCTTCAATTACACACTGCTTTCTCAATTACACTGCTTTCTCTCAAAAGTGCGTGGTGGTGGTGTTCCTAGAATGGGAAAACTATTTAGAGTAGCTGGTCTAGGGGTTTATATACTTCTTCGAGTCTTTTTTCAGTTGAGGTCTAAAAGACAATTTTCTGTGATAAGTGTTACAGTTTGGGGTTCACTGTGGATCCTTTTCTCAGTCCAGTATAAAAGTAAAGAGCCAGGAAACCTAGTTGCAATGCTAGAAGGTTTATTGCAAAGCAAAAGTAAAGTGCTACATCAGAGAGGAGTGAGGCAGTGTTGGAGTGAGACACTCCTGTCTTCTGGGCTTCAAGCCTTATATCTAACTCCTACTTCCTTATATAGTGAGAGCAGACAGCTAGAGCTGGTCAGGTATATCAAAAGATATGTCTTCATCAGCAACCCCAGATGAATAGTTACAGGGTCTTTTTTAGTCTCAGTCACCATAACTGGAACATTCCCCCCTCTCTTATTAACTTGGGTACATCCATAGGCAAGGAATAGGGCATTGAGATCAATCCAACTACTTCCTGCTGGACCGGGATGAAATGGGGACCCAACCTTAGGGGTGTATGCAATCATGTGTCACATGGGGGATTATATCAGTTCCCCTCAACCATACAAGGGACTCCAGTATATCTTCATTTATAGTTCCATCTGGAGCTTGATGGCTTTAATCTTGTCAAAGACAAACTTGACCATATGATTTAATAAACATGGATCAAATATGAAGAGGAGTAGAATGGCCACTAGAAGTCCCAAAAGAGGTAGGAACCAAGTCATGGAGGGTAAAACAGACTTATCAGCTTCCCATACTGAGAACTGTCAAATTTATTGAAGTTGTGTAGCCATGATGCTTGCTCATATATTTTGTTAATTTTGGTCTCAACAGGTTTTGTTCAAGGTCGCACATATGCCATCTTTGTCTGCAAGTAGATAATCAATGGTCATTTAGTTGAGGGGTTTTACTTTAACCCTCCTGAAACCTCCCAATATACAATATAAGTAATGATTTTTTTTTCTCCCAGTCATGTCTTACATCCTCTGGGTTCCATTTGGGGTCCTGAGTGAGAATGTCTTGGCCCCAGTAGGAATCTGTAGAGAGGTTTTTGTTTAGGATTTTGAACAGCATAATAATTGTTGCCCACCTCCCAAGCTCCCTGATAAACTCACTTCCTTTCCAAGAACATTAGTGTCTGATCTGGGAGCAGTGTTACATCCTTCCAGGTAAGGTTGTATAAAGAGGTGAGTAACTCAAAGGCCTGCACATACTGTTGAGGAGTTGGTCATGATCTCCTTAAGCTCAGCTAGTGTGAACTGTTTGTGGGTAACCTGGGACCAAATTTACCTCCTCCCATTGCAATAAGGGGAAACATTCCTTCTTGTCCCTCTAATATTGTCTTTTGCTGTTTTGTTTGTTTGTTTGTTTGTTTGTTTTTAATCCTTGATGATGTCTCTAGAGTTCTCTGGTTGTGTGGGTTATTATTGTAATATGGAGGGGGCATAGTTGGGCCTAGATGGGCCTGTTTTCATGGGTACCAGGAGAGGCTCTGTAGATGCCATGGCTCCTACAATGTTGTTACTTTGTCTTACCGGAACTGATTGGTCTTTGGATCCTGTCTTGGCTATTGTTACCCAAACTGCCTTAACTCTGCAATTTTTAAATAATTCTGGATGGTCCCAGAGATAAAAGAAGAGCTAAACATATGGCATCTATCCCCACTTTCCCTCCTTCCTACAGAATAGGTCTAATTGCAAGATTCTGTTATAATTTAGCTTTCCCTGTGGTGGCCAGGCCTCTCTGTCCCCCAGTGAATATTGTGACAATACTTGAGAACAGAAAAAAAAAATGAGAGCTCTTTTCTTTAGGAGTTGGGTGTCAAACATTCCGATGTTGGAGGCTGCAGGCTAGGGGAGTTTGAACTTCCACTTTGGACTGCTGGGATCCCATCTATGAGAGAGAGAGGATGTTCTTGTTGGGTTGTGCTCAGGAGATCACCCTCCTCCCTCACACCCTACAAGAGAAACCCAATTGGTGACAGATACGACCAGGTGTTATCCATGGGCTTTGTGACAGTATCCTCATGATCCACCGCTGATGGCCTCTACAAGCATGGGGCATTGCCATTCCTGCTTCTGCCTCAATTCATCCTTCCCTGACTGCTGTCCCCCCTTTCTCTGTCCAGATAGGGTCCCCTCTCTTGTACCCTAGATGCCACTGTTATTTCCAATTGATAAAACATTGCAGTTTCCAAAACATTTGCAGCAGTCACAGATGGATGGTGGCTACTGGGGCTAAAACATCAAGTGTGGGAGGGTCTTGCTTTCATTAGTCTTTCTGCACCTCAGGGAGAATGTTACATGGGTTAGGTGGGGATAAAGGTTCAAAGCCAACAGAAGGGTAGAAATGACCACCCATGGGTGCTCCTCCTTTCCAAATTCCACACAGAGGACCTTTGGGTGCATAAAAGGACATTTTCTGTCAAGTGGCAGAGGAGAGGAGCCCAAGACCTAGAAGACAGGGGTCCTCACAGTTTCCATTGTTGAATCTGCTTACAGAAATGGTAAAAGTTCTGCTGAAAGCATAGTAGGCATATAAAAAGGCAGATCCTTCTCCAAGCTCAACTTCCCACAGGGCTTTTAAAAGAGTGTCCCATCCTAGGTGGGGGCAAAACTGACAGGCACTCATTGGGTGTCTACAAGACAGTATGCCCAGAACCACAAGATAAGCCATGGCACTGGCTTAGTCTCTCTTGCATGGCAATAGGCGGTAAGAACCATAGCCCCATAGGGCATGACGCTTGGGGTCAATTACTGGCCACCACTGAGCCTAAGCAAGCTCAGGAGAGTGACAGGGTCACATTTGTCTGCTCTACACTAGTTAGGGCCATAGCTAACCCATGGCCTCATGGCACTGGATCCCCAGTTATCTGCAAGATTTTAATCCTGCTTGGGATGAATTACTGACCTTGCAAGATGCAGTGGTGTCAGACCACCATCGAAAAGCACCCCTTCCCTTCATTTTCCATCTTGGGTGCCAAAGTTTTTAAGGACTGGGGTTCACCATGGGTCCTTTTCTCAGTCCAATATAGAAATAAAAAGCCAGAAACCCTAGTTGCAATGCTATAAAGTTTATAGTAAAGTGCCACACTGGAGGAGAGTAGTGAGGGGGAGTGTTTGAGCAATATACTCCCATCCTTTGGACCTCAAGCCTTATATCTAAGTCCTACTTCCTTATCTCATGAGAGCAGGCAGCTAGAGATGGCTGGGTCCATCACAACAGACTATGTCTCCATCAGCAACCCCGGATGAGCAGTTACTAGGTCTTTTTTAGTCCTGGTCATCATGACTGGGACAATTTGAGTAGTGTATTTGTATAGTGTCTTTCTTTGAGTCTCCTTATCTCTGTTGGTGTTCCAAATGTTGTTTCCAGGACTCTCTGGGGAATCTCCTGGGATTGCTTATTAGCAGAAACAACTGGAGTTTTGTGAAGTTATGATCACTGTCAGGAGGTTTCTGATCTCATTATTACTTGACATTGGGAGTCTGTTCTCTTCAGGAGTTTTGGAAATTAGTATCTGTTGCCTCTTAGGATATGAAGTTTTTTTGTTTTGTTTTTGTTTTTGTTTTTTTACCATGGCCCTCCAGCCCTGTCTACTTGTTGTTTTTGTTTTGTTTTGTTTTGTTTTGTTTTTTTGGCAGTACTGGGGATTGAACTCAGGGGCATTCTACCTCTGAGCTACATTCCCAGTCCTATTTTTTATTCCTTATTTTGAAACAGGGTCTCACTAATTTGTGGAGTGCCTCACTAGGTAGCTGAGGCTAGCCGAGAACCCTGATCCTCTGGTCTCAGCCTCACAAATGCTGGGATTACAAGCTTATGCCACCAAGCTGGGCTTTGTCTACTTCTTTTATACCTCCTCATCTTCTCTTCAAATGTTGATTGTCTATACTAACTGTAAAATTCCTGTTAGTACTTCACTAACAGGAATAAGTATGGACACAAAGCAGGTTATGATTATTCCACAGGTTATGGCAAGTCTTCAGAACTAGATTGATTTTTTTCTAGAAGGATTTGGTGTTTTTATGCAATTCTTTTTAGTAAAGTAGGATTTTGATGAATACATATTGAATTGTAAGCCAGGCGTGGTGGCGCACGCTTGTAATCCCAGCATTCGGGAGGCTGAGACCGGAGGATGCGGGTTCGCGGCCAGCCTCAGCTACCTAGTGAGGCACTCCGCAACTTAGTGAGACTCGGTTTCAAAATAAAGAATAAAAAATAGGGCTGGGGGTATAGCTCGGAGGTAGAATTCCCCTGAGTTCAATCCCCAGTACCGCAAAAAAAAAAAAAAAAAAAAAAAAAAAAAAAAAAAAAAAAAAAAAAAAAAAAAAAAAAAA
>PVLC010001702.1:83649-134348 GCA_004027655.1 Graphiurus murinus | reverse complement strand
GTAGATATTGCAAATACATTTGAAACCTGTATTTTTCTTTAAAAATAATCTCATGTTCTGTCCTACATGTAAAATATCTTGCTAAGCTATACCATCAGTTTTCCTATACATAAAATATAGTTTTCCCCATCCTCTTCATTGTTTTTAAATTCTTCAGTAAAGATGACTGTTGTGATTCCATACTAATGTAATTGACTTTTGTAATTTACTAATAGGATGTCAAAGGTAACACAATGGTTTAAAGTAACATTTCATGTGTTTTCATTTTAAATATTAACTATAAAACAAGATTACTAAATTTTTGATGGTCAATGAGCATCATATGAGAACATGACATTCTGGAGGTACACTTATTCTATACTATGGCAAGGTCTTTTCTCCACTTAGAAGAGTTAAACCATCTTAAAACATAAGTTTTGTTCCTTTCTCAATGGAGATTTTAAGAATAATGAGAACATTATTCATAGCTAGCAGTTGTTAAAGCAACTAAGGTTTTTTTCTGTATTAACTAATTAACTATTACATCTATTTAGCCTCTTTGTAGAAACTCTGAGCCTGTTACTTTTTATAAACAGCCACATATTTTCATTGGTAACCAAAGAGTAAGTAGTTTTTCAGTATTTTAAATTGAATTTGAATGAAGATTCACAAAATAAACATGGAAATAAAAAAAAAACTAAATTAATTAAAGTTTATTTTGACATAGGTGTTTCTTTCTAATGCATATGGAAAGTTATATAAAGACCAAATTTTTAAGTATATCAGATTGTATTTTATAGATATGAAGGAGGTGTTCTGATATGATATGACAAATTTTTTCTTAAAAATGTTTTTTTTTTTTTTTTTTGCGGTACTGGGGATTGATCTCAGGGGTGTTCTACCTTCAAGCTATACCCCCAGCCCTATTTTTTATTCTTTATTTTGAAACCAGGTCTCACTAAGTTGCGGAGTGCCTCACTAGGTAGCTGACGCTGGCTGCAAACCCCGATCCTCCCGTCTCAGCCTCCCAAATGCTGGGATTACAAGTGTGGGCTGCCACGCCCGGCTTAAAAATGTTTTTATAATATTTTGTTATATTTGTATTTTTATATACTTGACATTACTTTCTTCATGTCACAAATGCATATATCTGTGCAGAGGGCTGGTGTGGGACTGATATTGAAATTTACATTAATGTTTGCTGTGGGAAAAAAGAAGTTGAAGCTTTGAAAAATAAATTGTAGGACATTTTGAAGTTCAATAACAATTAAGTAGAAAACACTTGGACTATTTACATTAAACATGGGCATGAGAAAAAATTCATGCTAAAATTCAATACTTATTAACACACAAACTGCTGTAAAGTGACATGTGAGGGAATGAGTCACGAACAACAGAAGGACCCATATAAGATAAGGGGCAGCTGATCCTGATGGTAGAAAGACAGTACTGCCTGTAGATAACTCTTGGCTTCTTCCCTTTTTTCTATCACCAGTAGTGGCAGTGTTTTCCTGACCCACTGAATCATTAGTTTAAGAAACTAATAGTAATAAATGTTAACAATTATTTGGAGCCATCTGTGTGGTGCATTCCTGTAATCCCAGTACTTGGGAAGCTGAGACAGGAGAATTGTAGGTTTGAGGCCAGCTTCAGCAACTTAGCGAGACTCTCAGTAATATAGTGCAATCCTGTTTCAAAATAAGAAATAAAAAGGGCTGGGGTATAGCTAGGAGGCAGAATGCCTCTGGGTTCAATCCCCATTACCACCCCCCTCCAAAGAATATATCCAGAGGACTAGTTCTTAGGTATATTGCACAGCTCATGCAAACATGTACTTTCTAAATAGACTTTACTATGAGAATAATTCTCACACCAAGTCTATGAATTAAATACTATTTTTAATTCCATTTTACTAATGTAGAAACTTAGGCACAGTAAGTTTGGTGGCATGGTCAAAGTCACACAGGCAGAAAACAGAAAAGCTGACACTTATCCCTGGCACTGAACTTGAGCATCTACCCAGTAGTGCCACTACTGAGATCAAGTAAGCAGCAACACCTCATGTCTGACACGAAAGGCCTGTGCTTTCCTAAGAAGGCTGTACTCTGCTGCCCCTCAGGGCAGTTTTGCAGAGGTGGCCTGCAGGAGATGGCATGGTGCTCCGGGCCTGACAAGACGTGGTTGTGCCTGAGGAGTGAATGTCAGGAACCAGGCCTCTTATTTTCCCCAAATATGGCAGGGTACAGCCAGTGGGTAGGAAGTTCAGGGGACAAGCAAATCTGGCAAAAAAAAGTATTAGAATGAGTTAGGAAAACTCTGGAGAAAAGAAGAGGGTAGTGGTAAAACAAAATTTAAAGTCAAGTCAGCTGGGGCTACTCAATATGTAACAAGGGCTACAAGAGATATAGGACAAAGAATTTCTTTTTAAGAAGAAGAAAAGCATTTTTAAAGTCGTGGACTTCACGTGTACAAGAACATTAAAGGAAATTGTGCGCCAGCAATTCCTTGCAGCTTTCTAATATCTAGAATCCTATTTTTGACAGTGGAGACATTTTAGAAGCTAAGTAATATGATTACTACTTCCTTTTTTTGTGGATAATTGAGCCCAATTGCTGAAAGTTTGACAGGATGTCCAAATTTTCTATTGTAGCAGGAAAGAGCTTTACATAGTGGGAAGCTGCCTTGCCAAAGGTAGATAAGAGGAGAGGAAAAGAGCAGCTCACTAATTGACCTCAGCATCCACAGTGCTCATGTGCTCATAACCTTTATTTATCTTGGTGTCACATCACAGAAGTTCCTTTCTGTTTGCTTCATGTTTAATTTGCCCAGCCCTTCTGCAGAACAAGCTTGTTTGCCAAGGAGAAAAGATCTATACTTTGGGATATTTTCAACTGAAATCATTGTTTCATATGAATGTGGAAACTATAATATTTACTTTTAGTTTCTTAAACTATTCTCATTAATTTAATTATAAGCAATGCTATCATGAACATTCAGACATCTTTACTGTAAACTGTTCTTTAAAAGGCTCTAGTTCGCAATTAAATCCAGTGATATTTATAAAAATATTTCCATAGGCTAGTAACTCACTTGATCAAAAGAGGTAGTCTCAAAATACTCAATCAAAAATGTATGAAATAATTAAACTTATTTGAATTCTTCTCTATAAAGTTGTCTACCTTTGTGGCTTTTGATCTGAATTCCAGGGTAGAGAAGCTTCTATTAGTCCAGTTCTATTTCTAGAAGTTCTGGAATTCTTCCCTACTGATTTTGTATATGTGTGTGGTACTGGGAACTGAACCCAGGGACTTTCTACCTTTGAGCTATACCCCCAGCCCAATTTTATTATATATATTTTTATATATATTTTATTTTTTATATAAATTGATACATTGTAATCATACATCTTTGTTAGGTACAAGCTGATAAAGACATATATGCACACATTTCTCATTTAACCCTTTCCCCAATTCCCTGCTCTCCCTCCTTCTCAAGGTCAGTTTAGTGATTGACTTTGATATATTTGTGAAAGTACATCATGTGCATTGGGGTGTTCCCCCCCCATCCCCTTCAGTCCAATTTTATTATATTTTGAAACAAAGTTTCACTAAGTTACCACATGCTGGCCTTGAGCCCATGATTTTTCTGTCTCAGCCTCCCAAGTATCAGGATTACAGGTGTGCAGTACCATGCCTGGCACATCTCTGCTGATTTTAGAAAGAACTCAGGGAAAATGGATGGATGGAATAATGTGAAATACTTTTCTATTTATTCATCAGTAAGACTTTTATTAATATATTGAGCTCATAGAAGAGTGCCTGGTATAGAGCAAATATAGTATTACATATTCCCTTATTTCATTTTTCCTTCAGTTTTTTTTAGGAGGTGATAAGGCACAGAAGAGAGAATTTAATTGGAAGATGCCAACTGAAGGTTTTCTAATACAACATTTCTTTCAAGTTATATAACCTCTTGATTCTTCAGGTGACAAAGAGCTCATTCTACTTTTAGAAATTCCTATTAAAAGTTTTCTTATACTGAGCCCTCTTCTTTAACATCCTTTAATTATTTTTGAAATGATACCAAATGCTATATATGATAGCCTCCAAAGGTTCTGGAATACCCACAGGCATTATTTATTTAAAATCCTGTCACTTGAAAAATGGTATCAAGAAACAAGGCTGCAAAATCTGGAAAGTATAAGACTTTGGGGAGATCCAATGGGGATTCCAGAGTAGAAGAAAAAAAAGAAAACTTTGTTTTTTTTTAAGTACTGGCAAACCATGTTATCTAGAAATGAAGCAGGCCCTGCTAAGACAGTGATCTCCCAACACTGACGTTTTCAAACAGAGGATAAGACTCAAAAATGTTTGAGAAAAGTTGAGCATGGTGGTAGATGCCTGTAATAACAGTGCTTGGGAGGCTGAGACAGGAGGATTGCAGATTCGAGGACAGCCTCAGCAACTTAGCAAGGGTCTGTTTCAAAATTAAAAAAAAAAAAAAATTGGACTGGGGATATATCTCAGAGATAGAATGCTCCTGGTTCAATCCCTAGTAACACACACACACACACACACACAGAGTTTGAAAAAGTTACCCTACTGCCCTTTATCATTCCTTCTATCTCTAGATTATATGTATCATGGTTATGTCATTCAGCCAAAAAAGATGAGGGCAGACCATTCTTTCCTAACTCATACATGGGCGATTAAAAAAAAATGTTGAGAAAGAAGGATGCCAGGAGTTGTTAAAAACATCAGTCAGTGAAAATCTTTTATTACACCACGGGTGACATTTGTCATCATCATATTTTATTGATACTCCAATTTTCCCTTTGTAAATGCCATCCAATTACTGTAGACCCCCTCAGCAGTCAAGAAAATGTTAATATGGTACCTAGAGAATCTTTCTGCCATATTTTTCTTCAACTAAGTATTATTTCCAAACCAGCCAGAGAGATGATTTTAAAATGTTATAAATTATCCGGGCTCACGTGGTGGCACACGTTTGTAATCCCAGTACCTGGGAGGCTGAAACCCAAGGATACGGGTTCCCAGTCAGCCTCAGCTACTTAGTGAGGCCCTCTGCAACTCAGTGAGACCCTGTTTCAAAATAAAGAATAAAAAATAGGACTGTGTGTGTAGCTTAGAGATAAAATGCCCCTGGGCTCAATCCTCAGTATCGCAAAAAAAAAAAAAAAAAAACCAAACCAAACACTCTGCCAACTTTCCTGCTATCCATCTCTTGTTGTAAAAACCTTCTAATTATTATTTGATATTATTTTAGTTTTCTGATAATCCCCATGACAAAAACAACTGGGTCTATTGTGCTTAAAGGAAGCAAAGTAATATAATAAGATATATGTGCCTGGTATGTTATTTTATAATTGCCTTGGTGTATATTTGTTATATAATCTCCTTAAATATTTAATACAGATGAATATGGCTTCCTGAAAAAAAGATTATTTTTTGGCATGAAAAAATACCTAAAAGGAGCCAGGTGTGGTGGCACGCTTGTAATCTCAGTACTTGGGAGACTGAGACCAGAGGATCTGGGTTCACGGCCAGCCTCAGCTACTTAGTGAGGCTGGCCACAACTTAGTGAGACCTTGTTTCCAAATAAAAAATAAAAAATAGGGTTGGGGGTGTAGCTCAGAGGAAGAATGCTCCTGGGTTCAATTCCCAGTACTGCAAAAAAACAAAACAAAACAAAACAAAACAAAAACAAAATAAAAAACAAAACAAAAAAACTAAAAGGGAAAATTTAGCCACTAGGGCAGAAGTTAGAGGCTAGTAGCAGAAAGGAAAAGGTTTTAAATTCAGTATAAACTCAGGTCCAGAAGAGCTGATTATTTCAGCTATGCAGGAAGCTCTATCTCGCTCGGATTGTAGGTCATAGTTGAAAAGGGGCACAGAAGAAAATGCTAAGGAAGTGAGGCATGCCTAAGTGTAACAGAAGTATATCTACGCTCTGGTGCACAGAGCTCATAGGTGCTGGGAGAAGTAAGCCCTAGCTGGACTAAAAGAGGGGAGAGGAAGAGGGTAAATAGGCTTTTTTGGGAACCAAGAAGAAAGAGTAGGAACAGACTGGTGTTGGGCAGTTAAACTGAAGTATCAAGACTGCAGAATCTCAGTATTTATCTTCTAAGCCAGATACACACACACACACACACACACACACACACACACACACACACACACACAGGTGTACATTTAATGTTCATGCATTAGAAATGACAACTGTAGACTTAATTTCTAATTGCATATGGAGGATGTTAGAAAGGAAAGGGGCCTTATGTATTTCACAAACAAGTACTTTTTCTTACCAGCAAGAATTTCCAGAGAGTTGTAACCTAGGATTCTATCCCACAAAAGCAAGAGTTGATCTGTAGCTAAGTATCCAGAGAAAGCTCGAACCATCCACTTAAATGATATGCGAAGTCTATAGACAAGGAAAAATGAAAATTAATTTTACCACTGGATTTTTTTCTTACAAAAAGGCAATATCAGAAGAGCCCAATCCATTCTATTGTTAAGGTGACTCCTTCAAGAGTCTGAGAAATCACCTGGACATTTAAAATGCAAGTCTTTTCCTAAAAGCTGGAAAAGTGCACTGGTAAGAAACTCCCGAGTATTCCTATTAGTGGTCTTAAAATCTTAAGAGGAAGAATTTTGTATGCTAGCACCTTCTTTCTTATTGAGGTTCAGTCTTCATAAAACCCATGACTACACTATGTTTTTCAGAGTATAATCAATGATCTGATCTAACAGTCTTAATGATGCCAGGCAAACCATAATAATTTGAATTTTTATTCAAAATGCTTGAAAAGGTGCTCAATGGCTTTATATTTTTCAATTCAGTAAATTACATTACTACATTTCAGTCAAATGGCTACATAGGATAAATAAAATCGAATAACAGATAGGAGTTTTAGAGCACACGTAGTTTTAAAGTTATGAGACTGTATAAATATATTTCTGACTTCAAACCTTACATTTTAATGAAATTACCAGAACTTTGAAAGATCAATTAAAAAATTCAGTTGAGCCAGGCATGGTGGCACACCTCTGTAAACTCAGTACTTGGGAGGCTGACACAGGAGGATTACAGGTTCAAGGCTAGCCTTAGCAATTTAGCAAGACTCAGCAACCTAGTGAGCCCCTGTTTCAAAATAAAAAGGGTTGAGAGTATAGCTCAGAGGTAGAATGCCCTTGGGCTCAATCCTTAGGAACACACACACACACATACACATATGCGTGCACACACACACACACACACACACACACACACACACGAGTTCCATTTTGCTAAAAAAAAAAAAAAAGTTCAGGAAATATGAGATCCTACTATGTTTAAATAGCTTATGTTACAATAACAGTTTCTCTCTGAAATCAGGAAATGAAGTCTTTGGCTATAGTATCTTAAGAGACAAATGAGTTGCTCATATTTCTGTATTTTCTATGAGCATCTACTCTTTTTTGGAACTGCTCTAAGGTTATGTTGATAAGTATCTGTACTAGTCTCTTCCAAAAGAAAAAGAAATCTCAAGATTGCCTTGGTTGGTGTCATTGTGCTAACTCTCTTAAGACTGAAAAGGATCCTCAAGTTTCAGAAATTTCTCAGTAGTGGATAACTATTGTTCTAATATAACAAAGTGCATTTAGGCAGTAGTATTGATAGTATTGACAAAGTAAGCTTTGTGTGGTTGATTACAGAGTGTCTCTTTATAGGTGTTAAAGAAACTTTTGGCTGTTGAAGTGTTCTATCTCCAAGTTACCCCCTAGCTGAAACTTGCCTTGAACCTGCAATCTTCCTTTATCAGCCTCCTATTCTGGGTGTGCGCCACTGTATCCAGTGCCAATGGACATTTTATGTGACATTCTGCCCAACACTTATACAACAAAAATTATTTTCAAATGCACATGGAAAATTTGATAGATCATATTCTTGGTCAAAAAGCAAACCTCAACAAATTTAAAAGAACTGAAATCATATGAAGCATGTTGTCTAATTGCAACAGCACTAAAATATAAACTAGTAACAAAGACATATTTTTCCAAATATTCGGAGGTTTAAAAACATACTTCTATAAAAACCAGTGTTCAAATAGGAAGCCATAGAGAAATTTAAAAATATTTTGAATCAAATAAAAATGAAAAGACACCATACCAAAATTTATTGAGTGGAGGTTAAGTAGTATTTTGAAGTAAGTTTATAACATTAATGCTTATATTAGAAAAGAAAAAAGCTCCCAAATCAATAATCTGGATTCTGCCTTAAACAATTAGAAAGACAAGAAGAGCAAAACAAATTTAACACAAGCACAAGAAAGAAAAGAATAAAGAGGATAAGTCAATAAAATTGAAACAGAAAAATCAACAGGACTCAAATCTGATTCTTTCAAAGATGAATAAAATTAATAAACCTAGCTCGAGCAATGATGAAAAAGAAAGAGAAGATAAAAATATTAATCTCAATAATGAGAGGTGAAGTCCCTATTGATTTCATAGATACTAAAGGTAATTAAGATTAGAGACATTATCAATAACTTTATGTCCATAAATATAACTTAGATAAAATATATAACCTATTGAAGCTCATTCAAGAAGAAATGGATAACCAACTAATTCTATAGTTATTAAATTAAAAATTAAAAAATTTCCAACAGAAAGTTTTCATTTATGAAAGCCTTTAAAAATTGATTTCTACCTTGACAATTGAAATTTTTATACTTTCTCCTTCATAGGAAAGTTAATGTTTATCTTAAGTCATTGAAGTAAATTTGTTCCTTTTAATGATTAAAGTATACGGATAGGCTATAAAACATAAGAATTATAGTATCTAGCAATGAACTAAATGTCTTCAACCTAGTGAAAAAATATAGTTATATTCCAAATGTTCATTTTGCAACAGTAAAACAAACAAACAAACAAACAAAAAAACCATAGGTCTATTCCCTAAAAGTTTAAGAAAAAAAGACTTGTGTTCAATATAAAATATTTCTGCCACATTCTTGTTTTATAATTTTAACAAGGGTCAGAATACTATTTTTAATAGCTAAAGGAAAAAGTATTTAGTTCAAAATTATCAGTGAATAATACAAAGTGTTGTTTAATAAATGGCATTTCTAATCTTTCTGAAATTCAGTGGTACTTTATAAAAAGGGATATATCACACAAACACTCTGTCTATATAATCATTTGATCTTAAAACAATTTCATAAGTAGGGATTCTCTTGACTTTAAGATAAATTAAATCACCTTGATTTAAAGATAAAGAAATTACAGCATAGATAAATTAAATAACTTATCATGCTTGCATAGCTTATTAAATGGAATTGAAAAGCTGGGTTAAATTATTGCCCAACTCAACCATCCATCTGCTATGCATTCAAGAGTGGAGAAGACAAATACCACATTATTCAGTTTTCCAAATTCTTTGTGTGGCCTCAAAGCATTAAAGCTTTTTTCAAATATGCCCTCCTTAATAGAGGAAGGGAACATGGTAGCTCAGAGAAGACAGGAACAAAATGCCAATAAATCATTTTGAATCTTCTTTGCTTTAGACATTGCCATTTAAAAAGAGAAAGGCAGAATCAATAATACCAAAGTCCAGAGCTAGTCGACATATTCAACCATAACTCATTCTGAGATCAATGAACAAAATTCAAACTTTTGGAAGGAGAAATCACAGAAAAGCCATTGGAATGTAATTGATCCACTTTCTTTTAACAAAAGACAGTACCCTTTAATCATTATGGCTCTCATAGGTTATTCTCTGGTAAATGTAATATATACTGACTTACTTTTGGAATTATCACATTTCTCAATTAATACTTGTTTCTACAAATTTTTGCCTCAGTTTTGACTAGTATTTTTCATTATGAATTGAAATTAATTCATTCTGGTGATTCTTATACTAGAAACAAAAATCCTAGTGAATATTATTAGGATTTTGGTATTTCTTCCCCAAAACTTTTTCACAGTGTAGTTACAACTTATTACTTGATACTTACTATTTTATTGGGGAAAATTATTAGCTTAATTTCCCCAAAGTACTATTGCTTCTTCAAAAGTGCTTTACCATGATGAAAACAGAGCTTTCTGATGTAAAATTATTCTATCAGGAGAGAAAAATACTCACGGTTGAGCCCCAATTTCTCGTAGATGATAAAAGAGTTGGGGGAGATATGTTTGAAGAAGAGTTTCAAACAGCAAACAGAGTGACACAATACCCTGGATAAAATAATGAATCATAAGAGAAACATTTCAGTATTTAAAAATTAATTGTGCCAACAAATTATCAAATGAAAAACAAGAAAGACTATGAAAATAACTATTCTCCATATTGTTAAAGAGAGAATGCATAAAAGGATCTCTTACATTTATATTTAAAGATACATTTTTTCTCTCTTTATGTATGCACACTTACAGATATGCTAAGGAGTCTCCTTTTAAACACAACTGGTTCCCTACATACTGCATGCAGTGTCCTATATAATACTTGGAGACTCCTAAGCAAACATCACTTTACAGAAAACCTGTTACTTTGCAAGCCAAATATTATCATCAAGGCCCAGAAAATTTAGTTTTTTTTTTTTTTTTTTTTCTGGAGGCATACTGCTTTTTGGGTATTTCCAAGGTGCTATAGCCACACCCTTTACTCTTTCTCTGTATGTATCTTTCCTTCCAGCCTGGCTCTTTGGGAAATATCTTTTTTGTTCTTCTCACTCTTTCTTTGAAATCCACCTCCAAGAAAAGACCGATTGCTGACTATTTGATATTTGCATTAAGAAGATATTAAACAAACTTAAGGATAAAGTTTTTTTAAGAAATAAAAACCTACTTTTTAAAAAGGACAAAGCACAAGAAGTAACAAAGCAGATGTTTTTTTTCAAGTGTGTTTATTATTTGACAACTGAATAAAGTCTTTCTTGCAGCTCAGCATTCCTTGTCATTGATCTTGGTAAATAACTTTTAATTCTCTTTTTGAGCTTCTAAAGAAATAAGGCTGTTATGGTTCCAAATAGTTCGGTCTGGCAGCATGCCAGAAAAGGAGATGACCACCTGTCTTTATTCCACTGAATAAAGAAAAGGTAAAGGCAGGCACAATCAATTAGTGGAAAAAGGACACCCCACAGCCAGGATGTGGGTAAAGAAGGGATGTCCAGAGCTGCCGGTGTCAGGCTTCAGTGCCCCACATAAGGAGAGCACCATGGGTATGCATTATATAGCCATTCTTTTTTTACTCTGATGTATAAAAAAGTATAGAATAAAAAAATCCGATGCTAACAATGAGATATGAGATTTATTAATATTAATGATTCATATTGGTGATTATCCAGATTAACTATTAATGTAAGGTAACAACTAAGATAACTAGGGTGTTTTCTTTTTTTTTTTTGGCGGTACTGGGTATTGAACTCAGGGGCATTCTACCTCCGAGCTATACCCCCAGCCCTATTTTTTATTCTTTATTTTGAAACCGAGTCTCACTAAGTTGCGGAGTGCCTCACTAGGTAGCTGAGGCTGGCCGCGAACCCGGATCCTCTGGTCTCAGCCTCCCGAATGCTGGGATTATAAGCGTGTGCTACCACGCCTAGCTCACTAGTGGTGTTTTCTATGTGACATTCTGGAATTGTTATTTGCTAGCTTTCACTGGCAAGGAAGGAGAACAAAACTGGAGATAAGGAAAACAGAATAATACATAGTCTCAAAATGGGGAGGGGGGACAAAATCAGCTGTTTAATTTAGTAGTAGCAACACAGTCTCCTCTTTGGAGAAATTTGGTAGCCTTGACATATATTGAATGTTCCTTCTAGAGAGGCAGGCAAATTACCCACTAGTAGGTAAAAGTGGATTCAAAGCAGGGAAAAAGCATAACTGAATAAAATAAACATTGCCTTTACACTGGCTTATGGGAAAGAAAAAAAGTTATGCTAAAGGAGCAGAAAATAAAAGATAAACATGTTCAACTGATATGCTTTTCCTAGACTCATACCAAGTAAGGTCAAGGGAGCTTTGTACTGAATAAGTACAAAGAAAATATCTAGTACAATAACTGATAATTAGCCAAATATGAAATTGGAAAACAAGAGACAAATACATGTAGAATTTTCATTAAAAAGAAGAGATGATGATCATAATTGTAACAACAACAATAATAACAAAAGAAGCTGCCATTTATTTACTGAGTACCTGCTATAAGCCAAGTCCTAACCATTTCTCCACAGTACCACAGATGATATAATACTAACCTCATTTCATAGATGAGAAAGCAGTAAAGGTAACATCTTTGTCAAGGATAATGATGTAGATATTCTATGTTTTTTCTTTTAATATATAAAAATTAAATGAAATGTAGTTGATATGAGACTTTTCCCTGTCTAGTTATTACCAAAAATATTTAAATATTGTTTTCTTCTCCTTAATTTATCTTACAGAAACACATTGCTTGACACCACAAATTAACATTTGTTGCTTGATACTTTAATTGAGCAAGAGACTTTTTCTTAAAGGAAAGAACAGATTAGAGTCTGATTAAATCCAACTTTTTATGAACTTACAGAAGGATGAGAAGAGATGGAATGGAGTCTGAAGAAAAAACGCACATACATCTCACGGAATACCTGATATAATTTGTAGGGTTCGTGATATAGAAAACAAAGTGGTGCAACTGAAAGAAAAAATCGATTGATAATACTGTAGAACTACTAACATTTTTTAAAAAAATAAGTTCATGAAATGTGAAAGAATATATCAGTATATTCATTCATAGACAAATTTAAAACCATACTTTTTTATTTTGAAAGGAGAATACATGCACATGTGAAAGTTCAAACAGTCATTAAGTATTATAAGAAAGGAGTAAGTTATAAATTATTATAATCCCATTTGAACAGGAGACTAATAATGATTTAATACAATTATGCAGGGATACTAAAAATTCAAAGAAACTTTTAAGAACTATACAAAGTCTCTCTTTTTTTAAGTACTGGGGAATGAATTTGAATTTGGGTGCTCTACCACTGAGCTACATCCCTAGACCTATCTAGATTCTGTTCTTTTCTTTCTTCTTCTTCTTTTTTTTAGGGGATACCAAGAATTGAGACCAGGGTCATTCTATTTCTTAGCTATACTCCCATCCCTTTTTATTTGTTTTAAACCAGAGTCTTAATAAGTTGCTGAGGGGCCTCCCTAAGTTGCTGAGGCTGGCATATAACCTGTGATCCTCCAGTCTCAGTCTCCCAAGTACAAGGATTATAGGCATGTGCTACCATGCCCAGCTCTATTTAGTTTTCATTTTGAGACAGGGTCTTACTAAGTTGCCCAGGCTAACACTGAACTTGTGATGCTCCTAATTTGGCCACCCTATTCACTGGAATTTTAGAAGTGCATCACATCCCTATTTGTTTTAATCAAGGTAGTAAGGAAATGACAATCAGTCAAGTCATTTTTACTTTACAAAAGATTCAAGCCACATTTCAAAATTTTTAATTTTGGAAGTCAGGTAAGTAAAATACAAGATAATTTATGATTATATTTTGGGATCAAGGTCTTTGGTTAATTCAATTTGAAAATTAAAAATGTTGAGTAATACTTTTACACTATATTGGCATATCTCTGTATGTATCAAGATAGTTTTCACTGATTTAAAGCAGTCCTCAAACAGAGGACTTCTCTAATGAACTCTGAAGTACATTTTCTTTTGCATCTGGTTCTTGACAATTAAGCACAGGTAGGCCAATTCAACTAGATATCCCACAGCTGGATGTCAGAATATGCTAATCTTGGAGACTGACCAGACAACAGGGCTACTCTATGCTGACAAACATGGTCATACTTTCCATCTTTTCATGTCTCACAAATTTTAGGCAGCACGACATATTTATAATGCAGCTTCATAAAAATGCATCATCTATATATTAATTGGGTAGTATAAATATGTTTATAATGCTGATACATAAAACGTACACCCCAATATTAATTTTAAGAAATGCCTCGTTTATAGAGTAATTTAAAATTATATAAATTCAACAGTTAAGTTTTGGGGTTCTATAATTTTCTGGTAAACCTAGAGGGCAGTGGGCAGTAAGTAAATAAGGAAACCAGAGGGCTCATTTACCTCTCTTCTTTTTGACAAAATGAAAGGAAAATGATAAAATATTTTAAATGTTTATAAACACAAAATTTCAATTATCTGAGATAAAGGGCAGCATACAATATTACTGATTAATAAGCTATTAAAAACTAGCATTGCAAATGAGAAATTTTACTTTTTCTTAAGGGCAAAAGAGAAACAAATTACTTTTAGGAGAATTAAGTAAGTATAAAAATAACTACATATATACACACATAAAAAACTATGTATAACACGTTATATAGATAAATATAGTTTTAAAAGACATTCCTACCATTCACAACTAATTTTTAAAACATCAAAATAAATGGTTTATTAAAATAGCTCACACTAGGTATACCATATATTTTAAAAGAATAATTCAAGCTGGGCATGGTGGTGCACGCTTGTAATCCCAGCATTTGGGAGGCTGAGACCAGAGGATCCGGGTTCAAGGCCAGCCTCAGCTACCTAGTGAGGCACTCTGCAACTTAGGGAGAGCTTGTTTCAAAATAAAGAATAAAAAATAGGGCTGGGGTATAACTCAGAGGTAGAATGCCTCTGAGTTCAATCCCCAGTACCGCAAAAAAAAAAAAAAGAATAATTCATGTTCTAATTGTAATAGCAACCTAAGAAAAAGCAATTTTGCATAAATATGTAGCATTAATATAAATTAAAAGTGAAATTTTTGGAGTTTATTTACATTTTTAAGTTATGCATAGTTTTAGAATTATTAGTACATAAAAATCTATAATCTGAAGATTTTATGGGTTCAGTAATTATTAATGATCATTACCTGTGTAGGAATACAGAGAGTATTTACATCTCTACAAACATATGATACAAAAAAACTTTAAAGTTATTATTCAAGATAACATGATTGTTTATGTTGAATTCCCTTATATAGCTATGAAACAGAAATGCTTTAGTTAATTATCTATAAGATGTAAAAAATCTTCTACATGACAATCTTTCATTTTAAGCATCCTGCTCTATTTCGTACTTCATTTCTATAAAAATAATTCAGTTCATTCACTTTTTAACTAATTAAATACAGTATTGTAGGATTTTATTTATGAAATCATAGTATACTATATATTTGTAATAAAACTCCTTTAGTGTATAAATGGGAGAGCAGTTGGCAGTTTAAATTGGAGAAACATTTTGAATGGATTTAAAAAAGTGTTAAGTATTATTAAAATTTTTTTAAAAAGCCAGAAACTAAAACTAAAGTGGCAAAGTACAAACCAGAGTTCCTTAGGGATAATTTGTGATTATTCTAGTATACTCATTCTAAACAAGTAGCGGTTGCTAAAGTATTTGTGGATGCTTAAAATAGTTTTCTAAACTAGGTACATAAACTCTGTATCAAACATCTTGGCTAATTTTTTTCCCCCTTGGGTGCATAAACCTTAGCCTATTTAATGACCCTGAATGTGAATAGGCAGAGTCTGACTAAATGATTTTTTTTTTATAGTAGTACTGGGGATTGGATCCAGCTCCTTACATATGCTAGGTGCTAGGTAAGCACTCTGCCACTGAGCAACATCCTCAGCTCTTTTTAAATTTTATTTTGAGGTAGGGTCTTGCTAAACTGTCCAGGCTGGCCTCAGCCTTCCACTGGGATTATAGGCTTGTGCCAGCATATCGTGTGTGTGTGTGTGTGTGTGTGTGTGTGTGTGTGTGTGTGTGTGTGTTTGGGGCTTGAATCCAGTGCATGCTAGACAAGCATTCTACCACTGAGCCACATCCTTAGCCCTCAGTGATATATTCTGGGTATTGAAAATTTGCAGATTTAAACTTTCATTACATCAAGTACGCTTCAAATGACTCAAAGTATACCTAAAACTGATTTTCTTGAAATATTCTTGCAGTTGGAATTATTAAAAGGAAAAGGGGCTAACATTTTTATTATTAGAAGTAAAAATTAATGTACTTAAGCTTTTTAGGTTTTCTGTTTTAAATTCTTCACATATTTATAGAAGAAAATATGCTAGAAGTTCACTATAATATTATATATTATGTTAGGAAATTTTAATTGCTCAAGAGAGTAGTGTACTATAATTCAAGCCTGCAACAAACACCACTGAGATAGCATAAAGTCCTTAGGTACCTTGTATACTTTTCATTGTATGCTACTTTAAAAAGTTCAATATTACCTCATTTACCATGACTATGATGTTGAACATGGAGGCACTTTTTACAAAGAAAAGTGCCAATCTATTGCTGATTCTTGTTACAAAGGTAAGACATTAAAATATTCCTGTTTAGTCTAAAAGTAAGGGTTAAAAATAAAGGGTACAACAATAACAAGTTTATATGTAAATACATGGAAATTTAAAAATTAGGAGACATTAAGGTGTAGAGCACTTCTCCTCTTGCTAGTCTTTGTTAAGCTTCTTACATTCCTCATACAATGACATGTGAGACCCACAGGCACTCAAGAGTTCTTAAACCTGCGTATGCATTTTTTCAGAGGATGACCCAATGTTCCAATGTAATTGTTGCTATGCATACCAGTGGTCTGGAGATATCATGAGCTAAAACTCAGTGTTGTTCCTGCCTTCAGATTCTTTTTGACCTATTATTTTTATAAAAGACATATGAGAGTTAGTTCAGGAATTTAAGCAACCTGATTTCATACCTGTTAGAACTAATGGCTAATGTGTGTTTCTATTCCATTGATTATAATCAGATGGTAAACTTCAGAAAAACATTTACAGTACGTTCTAATTCTAATCTGGCAAGCACCTAAATCACCACCTAAACAATTATGGTGATCCTTTATTTTTAACTTTTTAAAAACGGGACATATAAACAAATACTAAACCCAATGTTTTAAAATGTTCAGAATTATTTATTAAGTGTGGGTGTGATGTGATACACAGTGTTATCTTTATGTTTGAATTTCCAAGGTGTAATTAAAACAATGAATCTTTAAAGTCCAACTTACCATACATAGAAAATCCATGAAAAGGGATTACACCTAAAATATAAAAAAGAATTTCTTTTCAAAAGAAGTATACCTCTGCTTATTAGGTGAATTTTAAGAATCAAAACTGCAAATAGCAAGGTTTCCAATTTTTTTATTCTTTATTTTGAAACCAAGTCTCACTAAGTTGCAGAGTGCCTCACTAGGTAGCTGAGGCTGGCCGCAAACCCGGATCCTCCGGTCTCAGCCTCCCTTATGCTGGGATTACAAGCGTGCGCCACCACGCCCAGCTTCCAATTTTTTTTTGTTTAAACTTTGTTCATCAATGACAGAAAGACTTAGTGATCAATAAGATATGCTTTTTAAATGTCTTTAGAAAAATGAACTAGAAGTTTTCAAACATATATCTAGTTATTTTTTATTGATAATAAAGAGCAATTAAACTGACAAAATATAACAAGGCAAACCATAGAACTAAGTTTAAAAATAAGTATAATGGTCTCAGACAGTCAACAGATAGTGTCCCCTTTATTAGAACCCCTTCTGTTAAAGGATTAGTGAGCTTTTCAAAACACTTCTTGAAAACATCACTTTACAGGAAACACCATGGATGTTTAGTGAACTTACTAAAATTCTATCATAGGATGCAGTTTAGAAGAAATATTGGCAGGAAAATGGTACAAATTCAGTTTAATCTTTGGCAAGAATTATACACAAGTAAAGTACACATCCTTTTCAAAGAAATACTCAAAGCCTAACTGAGTTTGCTAAACATCTTGTCATATTCTAAGTAAAAAAAAAAAAAATATCAGAATTTGTACAGTCTAGGTTCAAAACAGAATTTCTGTAATATATATCACCGTACATTTAACAATGCACAAAATTGGGTTGCAAACACAGTACAGAAGAAAGCTGAGACGTTTACTCTTTAAAAAATAGTACAGAAATGCTTTATTCATTTGACATGTTCAGAAACAAAGGCTTGGTGTTGGCAGGTCACCCAGAGTAAGTTCTCAGAAATGATAGTTCAGTCTCAGTTTAAAACATGTGCAGCAACAGGGGATGCAGCAATTCCTAATGCAACCAGTACAATCCTGCATAGGTTTAATTTAGGGAGAGTTATTTCTCATGCTGAGTCAAACTCTGGCTTCCTGTGATGCTTACTTCTTATTCCTATTTGTGATCACAAAGATCACATAAAACAAGTCTAATTTATCTTCTATGGTATATGAAAACTTTCAGAAACATTGCTCTCTCAGCCCCGTCACCACTGGAATTGATTAAGACTTCATGCGTTTCTTTAATTGTTCCTCAGGTGAAGGGGTCTTAAATAGCTTTCCTATTTTAATTTCTTCTAGACAAGCAGCAGTTCATCATAGTCCTTAAAGTAGTTGACTAAAACTTCTCAGCACTTTTCCTCCCTACATACTCCACAGCTAACAAAGTCCGTTTGGGCAGTTGTTTCTGATCTAAGTAAAGGATTACATTCTTATCTCTGTTACATTTCTTCTTTGGTGAACCATCCCAATTGGAATAATTCTGGGGTCTCTCATCTGTTATCTAATGTGTTCCCTTTTCTTCCTTGTTCCATATTCCTGAAAAAATTTGATATGTACACCATGTCCTCATCTAAAGCAAAATAAAAATGCTGAACAAGATAGGGCGAGGACAGTAATTGTTACTAGAAACCTTCTTGTTGATATCAGTTCATTAATCAGTACCCGACTGCAAGAAGTGAAGAGCACACCTGGGTGTCAGCCAGACTCGGTTGGCTTCATCTGACTCTGTTACTTAAGAGCTTTGTGTGCCTTTGGGTAAATTTCTTAACTTCTCTAAGCTTCAGTTCCCTTATCTGTAAATCAGAGATAATGCTAGGACCTACTTAGGATAGTCAAATGAGATAATGACTATAGCTTAGCCACCAATAAGTAAATAGCTTAGGCCTATAATAAATGTTAATTGTTGGCATTAACATTCACAAACTAGCTTGTATTGCTTTGTTGTTTCCAGAAGTAATTTTTATAAAAGAATAGTAAACTAGTATGCCAGGCCAACCAGGCTTCAGAATTCTGTGCAGCAAGAATCTGCAGCTTTGCAAGCCATGCTTCTCAGGACCTACCTTTTCCCATTTCCCCCAGGTCTTATAGCACAATGCACAGATTTATGTTGTCCAACTTGGATGAATCCTGTGTTGCTTATCAGTTTTTTTGTTCATCTCTATTTCATTGGCCACCTCATTCTTCTAAAATGTTACCACTTTTCAAGTGTTTAACACCCATTCGTAGACCTTAATTCCCCCATACCAGGATGCTGATGTTACTGACATGAACTCTCTCACTTGTCTGTTTTTTATGTTTTATTTTTTCCCTCACTTTCAATATCAGAGGAAGAAACATTCCTTTTATTCTTCAGAACAAACATCTTCACCTGTGCTCTGAATCTTGGTTCTTCAACTTTCACAGCTGTTGGCAAGCTAATATTACTCAGCAGCTTGTTTCTATGTGGCCAATGAGCTGAGACTGGCTTTTACATTTTTAAAGGATTATTTCCAAAACATCAAAGAATACTATGGAAAAGAGTCTGTGACCAGAAAAACAAAATTTTACCATCTGGTTAGTTATAGAAAAAGCTTGCCAATCCCTGCTCACCAGTGATCCCCGCCCCTTTATGTGCATCATTCAACAAATATGTATTAAGCTTCTGCTACATGTTGCACACTCTTCTAAAAACTGGAAGTGACTTTTTATTAAGAAAAGAAAAATCATAATAAAACAAATGGATACATGTCAGTTTTAAGTGCTATAAAGAAAAATAATGGAGGGAAAGAGGAATGCCAGGGAGGAAGCCTTACTGATAAAGGAGCCATTGAAGCTCTAGAGGTGAGAATCGCCTGATGGGGGGTGACTGGAAGCCCTGGGCTTCATAGATAGGGGCACATTTACTGAACACAGCTGGTCGTAAGGTGGATGCTGGTGTTCCTTATTCCTACTGGTGGAGGCGTAGAGGCAAGAGATGGGTAGATCTTATCAAAATATTCCTATCTTTACTCTTTCCTATTTCACAGCAACCTTTCAGCCAAATATATTATAAATATCCTCATATATTGTCATACTCATCATCAAATGTACATTTTCTTCCCAGATCCTACTTTTCCATCAAATCAAACAAATTCATAATTTCATTCCTATTTCAAAGCCAAGCTTATTTTTTAAAACTATCTATCACCACTCTCTGTACTACTTCATATACCTTCAAATGCTTGCAAACTGTTTTCCAACTGTCTGGCCCTAACTTATGATTGCAAAATCCAGGGGTCTCCTGTTTTTGTGTATCCTAGTTGATGGCTTCATAGCAACTGAATGTTCCTTCTCAAGTTTGACCCTTCCATGGCACCAATAACACAATGCAGGTAAGGTTCCTTATTTCCCAGAAACTTCTACTGATCCATTTTTTGGGGTTTGTTTTGTTTTTGGCTAGTTATCTTTTCTGTCCACCCCTTAAACAATAGCTTACTGTCTAGACTGCCATACTTCTTTTCATTCTCCTTCTACCAAAGTATAATCCAAACTTTAAAAGCCCACTATTCTGAGCCTTCTTTTGGACACTATTTCTGTAAATGACTCGCCATTCCTCTTGTAATTCAGAGAAGAAACTTTTGAGCTGTTTCTGCTGCCTAGTTCTCGCTTAGCCCTGATATCTAGATGGCCTTTGTCCCTTGTGGTCCTCTTAGGATAACAGGCACTTAGCTCTTCAATCTAATGTCAGTGGCTGCATTCTTCATTCTTCCTCACTACTCCACAAACACATCTCTGATGCTCCTGAACTGACGTCACCCCTTCAGTCTCTGGGTGCAGGACAAAGACTATGGACAATGTGCTCCTCTGCCTTTAACCCTGTTCCTGACTCACCCATTCAAAATTTTAAACAATACTCCTCTAGAAAGAGTCCTGACAGTCCCCAAGCAATGACTTCACAAGTGACTTGCCCTGACTGAGGTACCACTCCTTCCCTGTGCGTCTAGACAACACTGTGCAATTCTGGCTCCACCACTTTCTGCCTACAGACACGTAGGTAAGCTACTTAACCTGTTTCCTCGTCTAGAACTGCTCTTAGACTAAGAAAGGCAGGTGTGGGCCAAGGACTTCTAGCTGTTCTCCTCACTTGGAGCCCATGTTTACCTTTGGAGATCACACCCCAGGTACCCAAGGCCCTGAAATTCCTAGCCCAAAGGCCCCTGAGCCAGCTCCCAGGGTTTGCATGTTCTCTTTGGGAGTCACCCTCCCGATGGATGTATACCCCAGAACACAGAGGTGGCCAAAGGGTGGCTATTTTTGGAAGCTTGAAACTTGTACAAGGTGAGAAGTTGTAGGGACATACTAGACTAGGGACTGCTGAGGACTCTGAGAATTCTGAATTTGAGCCTGACCTTCCAGATTGTTTTGAAGACATATGTATCAAAGCAGGACAATAGAGCAGACTTTAATTGTTTATTAGTCTGATTATAACTTTTAAATATTTAGACTTATGATAGGTGGGCCTCCATTTGTACTACTGTCTAAGACTCTGAAAAGGTTTGGGATAGATCTGCCTATCTGTAAAGTGGTGGCAATACCAATGAGATGGTGAAAATTAAATAAAATAATATACAGCATAATACTTGACACGAAGTCGGTACTTAACACATGTCATTTTTCTTTCCTTGTGTTCCTGTCCTATAGTTAGTTTTTATTTTTATCTCTCCCAACAGAATAAATCCTTTGAGTAAAGGACTATTTCTTACTTATCTCTGTCCTCAGAGATAAGCACAGTGCCCAGAATATAACAGGTACTCATTAAATGCTTGCACAATGAATATATGAAGGCCCAGACATAAGTTTCCAAAGTGGGTGATACTGCCCCTTGCGGGGTGGGAATGTTGGAACAGAATATAGACACATAAAAGAACACAAATTTGTCACTCCAACTTTCTGTTGATTTAGTTAAAGAAGATGGATTTCTGGGGGGAGAGGTAGTGCTGAGTACTTTTTTTTTTTTTTAAAGGGGGTGGTAAGCAAAATAAGTTTGAAAATCTAGAGAATCTGCCTCTACCAATTTTAACCTTTTTTTCTTTTCAGTTTTAGAAACTGAAAATTAAAAGTGGATTAGATTGATATTGAAGATCAATATGCATTCTAATGACACCAGAGCCATCTGCTGCATCTGCTGTAGGTCTAAGGAGCGCCTACAAAGATAGCTTAAAGACTATCTTTTTTGTACTAGTCTCTCTTCCTCTTTCTGTCTTTGGTTGACTCTCTTTTTCTACCTGTGAATACCTATCATTTTCAGTAATTATAGACAGAGAAAATAATAAAAAGTCTTAATTTTTTAAAAAATAACATTTACATGTGCTTTCTATCTTTTTTATAATAAAAGTGTTAGCGTATGAAAGGAAAATTAAGGAGGAGAAAAATAAGTTAATAAATAAACTTAAAGAAATATATATTATTTCTTTCTAAATACTAAATCTCAAAGCATATTGCTACGATATAAAATTCCTATATTCTTTTTTTTTTTTTGAGGTACTGGGGATTGAACTCAGGGGCATTCTACCTCCGAGCTACACCCCCAGCCCTATTTTTTATTCTTTACTTTGAAACGGAGTCTTACTAAGTTGCAGAGTGCCTCACTAGGTAGCTGAGGCTGGCCGAGAACCCGGATCCTCCGGTGTCAGCCTCCCGAATGCTGGGATTACAAGCGTGAGCCACCACGCCCGGCTAAATTCCTATATTCTTACTTCATAAACACTTTTGCTTTTCTCTATTAAGCTACTACAAAAACATTTCAATAGAGGTTAAAGTAGTCAGAAATGAAGATATTATTATTATTATTATCATCATCTTCTACAAATATTAAGAATCTTTTAATTGAAGAAACACCCTAATCACCTAATCAGGACAAATCACTTTTTTTTTTTTGAGTGCTATAAATGATAGGCAAGCAATCTACCACTGAGCTTTACCCCTAGCCTACAAGGCACTTTTAGTATGGAAGCTCACAAAGAATGAATGAATTAATGAACTCTCAAAAAGCAAAAGGGCATGTACATACTAATCAAAATGCACCCAGAAAAATATAGGCTATATGTAGTCAATCACACTTTCACTTTGTTTCCTTTGAAATCTATGAACAAGTAGGAAATAAGCTATTTGAAACAAGGACCAAATTTCAGACTGAGTAACTATTATCTTTAGCATCCAGCATATCTTCTACTATATATTGTTTATGATAGAAATCTGAACACTTATAAATATAATAAAGATTTTTATTATAAATATAGTAAAATATTATATTATGAAGATTGTTTATAAATAATTGTTTATAAATATAATAAAATATTAAAATATAACTTCATCTACAAATAGTAACTAAGATATAGAATGGGAAGGAGGCTCTCAATGTTGAAAAACTAAATGATCAATGAAGTTGTAGAGACATGAATTCAAATTTTGTATGACTTTGGACAATTACCAATCCTCTCTCAATTCCTACTTTCATCTCTGAAAATGGAAATAAACAAGGCCAATTTCACTGAGTTGCACTAAAGCACAGATAAGTAACTGTATTTAAATTGTACCAGTATAATGTTTAGTATACCACAGATGCTCATTAACCTATAGCTATTTTATGCTCTCAGAAGGGAGAGTACCATATTTAAGTATGAGCTTAAACCTAAGAAAAATCTTTCTTTTTTCCTGAATTAGGTAAAGGTACACTTTAACTTAGCCAAGCTTAGCCAGGACTTATGACTCCAAAAAAGGTATATAGTTTTCTTTGTTGAAGAAGGACAAAGTAAAATTCTGGCAAATAAAAGAAGGGAGGAATCCATTAACACTCTGGGATGCATACCATCTAGAATACTTCTTTGATCTTAGAGGTTGTCATGTTCTTGGCCAGTTTCTTCAAAATCCTTTCCTTTGCCTCTCATCACTTCAGGCTTTTAAGGGTCCAGTTTCATTCTCCTGGCTACTAGCCAAGAGCGTGCTTCCAACAGGCGTCAGGATGCTGGGGACACATCTTGTATGTGGCCTTAGAGTTCTACAAGTCTGCTATGAGTAATTGTTTTAAGATCCTTACTTTCTCTTATGTATCTGAAGAAAGTCTAGCATATTAACTGCCTATTCTATTCAACATGAATAAAAAGAGTCTATTTAATATGAATAAAATATGATTAATAGGCCTTTGACAAAGCTCAGAATGGTAAACATTGCCAACAAAAATAAACCTTGAACTAGATGAGATATAAATAGTAAACATGACTCAGAAAATACCCCAAATATTAGTATGCTTTTCACTTACTAAATATTTCTCTTCCTTTCCTCACTGTCTCTACAACTCTCACATCTGATTCACTTCAACTTCATGGCAGTTGAAAGAAAAATATTATGCTCTTTCATTTGGGATTACTTAGTGCAGTTTATTTAATTCATTTGTTGAAACAACCATTTCCTCTGTTTATTCTCAGTCCACATATAACTGACAGGTCAGGAAAAGTAGATATTAAAACAATGGATAGTTTTCTAGGTATTTCCATTAACTTTCTGAATTAAAATTTCAGACTGTGACTTTCTTACTCTACTTCAGTAGTTAAAATTTTCCAAAACATCAGAACATAAGTAACTGTATTTAAATGTCAATTAAAATCATATTGATATAAAATTTAATAAGGTTTTAAGTTTATGTCTAGATGTACACTTCAAATGGATTTTGAATTATGAGATGTTTTCAATTTGTTTAATTTATATAGATGACAAAGTATATTGCTATTTATCAACTTTACAATTGCAGGGAGATTTAAGATGATATATTTTCATTATTTCTTCCAAGAGCCTTTCCTAATATTTGTTATAAGGAAATGTTCTTTGTGCTGTAGGATATTTAACAGCACTCCCCGACCCCCGCCAAGCCCCTCTTTGTAAAAAGTCTTCAGATATTGACAGATATTCCCTGGTGTGTGTGTGTGTGTGTGTGTGTGTGTGTGTGTGTGTGTGTGTGTGTTTTGGGGTGATGGCCTCTGGTTGACAGTCACTGTTCTAGAATAGCAAAACTTCCTTCTTCAATGTTCTCTAGAAATTACTTATTTTCTCCTGTCTTGCAGGAAAACAAGTGGTATTAGCAAATTATGGGTTGTTTGTTTGTTTGTTTTTGGTGCAGTAGATTGAACCCAGGGGCATTTTACTTCTGAGCTACACTCCCAGCCCCTTTTAAATTTCGAAATAGGGTTTCACTAAGTTACTGATGCTGGACTCAAAACTGCCATCCTCCTGTCTCATTCTCCCAAGTATTGCCATCTTCCTGTCTCAGCCTCCAAGTATTATAGGCAAGTACCACTGTGCTCAGCACAAATTATGACTTTTTAAATCACTTGTAATTAAGTCTTCTTTTTTATGTAATGTTCTACATTCATTCCTCATTAATTTGCTCACTCATTTTAGTAATGTTTACTGAGCACAGACTATGTCATGCAAAATTTTAGATACTAGATATGCTGGTCATGAAAACTTTTAAGGTCCTTGTTTTTTGAAGCTTAAATTCTAGGGAAATTTTATTTTACATGTCAATCAGAATGATCCAAAGTACCAACAAGAAATTAGAGGAGAACCATCACTGAGAAGAATGTAGCGGGGGACTCCTAAGCTCTGTCTCTCCGCTACAGCAATGGTCAAGCAGACAAGAATGTTAGAATCAACTTTTATGAACTCTGGAATCTAATTTAGAAACTTACCACAATCAGGGGAGTACTTAATTAAGAAAAAAAATTTTAGTAAGAGAGTATTATGGCATTTTAATTAACCCACCTGCTATCCCCTACTTTCCAGTTTGGTAGCAGCCATGAAGACAGCAACCCACATTCCTGGTGTAGCTTGCTGGTACAAGAGGGAACAATATAGATCTTGTATAAAAAATTGTATCTGTGTGTTTTAACTTGTCTAGTAGCTACCTAAAGGTTGACAGATTTGCCTTCGATACGCCTGCCTAGATTCAGAGCTTTCTCAGGACTTATATGGCCTGCCAGATAGCACTTGGCAAGAGTACTTAAGGCAAATATGCTGGCTATAGCCCCTTTGAGAGAAGAAATAACAGATGGGGAAAGTAGTAGACAGACTGAAAAGCATGGGAAGGAAGAAGATGGGGAAGAAGCTACATAAGAAAAAGCTCCTGTGTTCAGAATACGGAAGGATCTAGAAAATATCTGAGATGACATTAGGCTTTCACCTCTTATTTTTAAGCCCTGTGCAAGAAGGAAGTGAAGGCTAAGGTAGAGTTGTAAATGGCCTGCATCAGCCTTGAAAGAGTGATCCACTTCATGCTAATCTGCAAAGACTTGTAGAGTGTTTGTATTTTTTTGGCTCCAGATGTTAAGGAAATCTCTGTCAAATCACTAGATGACCATTAAGGTACTATAGCAGAGATTTCAATGGTCACACAAGACAATTAGTACAATCTTTATAGAAATAGTTTACAGAAGTCATTAAACTATAAAACACAATAAGTAACAATAATGAATTCTGATGTGGGGAAAGAATCTGATTTCCAGAGTTATCACATTATAATAGTCAACAGAGCCATGCAAAGAAACTAGAAAGTATAGCCATCCAAAAGGAAAAAAGAGAAACTAATAGAAATTGTCCTCAAGGAAGTCCAGACATTGGGCTTACTAAATAAGATGTTAAATCAACTGCCTTCCTATTTGACCTGGCCTCTCCTACCTTACCTTGTGTCAACTTATTATCATCAGTCACATTGGCCGTCTTGGTGTTTTTCCTACCCTAGGCCTTGAAACAAATTATGTACTTCCTCTGGAATGCTCTTATCCCACTTCTTTGCATGGCTCACTCTGCATATTCAGGTCTCTGTTTTATTTCACCTCCTCAGAGCACCTTTCCTGCCATCTTATCTAAAATAGCCATGTGCTCCCCAGCTTGTTATAATTTCTGTTCTCTCTCATTGTTTCCTTTATCACCATCTGAAAATGTTTTCTCTTTCTCTCTCATGCAGTCTCCTGCTCTCTTTCTTATATGTCTCCCTTACTAGCATGTAAGCTCCTTGGAAGCAGGTGCTTTATTTGTATCCTTTGCTATGAATCACTCACTTATAGTAGTGAACTAGAACAGGGCTAAATAAACATTTATCAAATGAATAAAGATAATTTATACATGTTGAATAACAGCAACGCATATGAAAAGCTTATAAAATTTCTGTGAGATGTCTCTCTCAGCTCAGAAATTCTGCTTACCAGCTGTTTATTAAGTCTACTAAACAAAGTCTGTCCACTGATGGGTCCTCAATTGAAGGAGAGAGTAATGAAGGGATGCTACATGGCCTGTCCCTCCCATCCTAGGGAAGGTAATCTCAGGTAGTGAGAATACCTCTGGTCCCTGTAAGCACCCACTCGCTCAAGGGCTGAGAATGTGTTAGAGAACTGCAGGAAAACTTCTGAGTGGCCTCTTGAGGCCAAGAAAGCCAGGCTAGTTCTGATGATGGTAATAGTAGAGGTCCTTGAGATTTCAGAGTAATATTATCCTTGGCAGAGGTTGGAAAACAAGCCAGGTAACAGAAAAATATTGTTTAGCATTGCCTAAGGTAAAGAAAAAAGGGACAGTAGACTGAATGTCTTTGTTGATTTTTGTTCTGCAACGTCAGAATCATTGGCTAAAGAAAAAAAAGTCCTCCTTGATTCTGATAAGTTCTAAAACAACCTGAGAGAAGAAATGATTCTGTAGAATTAAATTTATGACTGGGTTTATCTCATTTTGGATTAAACTTTTTATTTTGGATGAAAATCTTTCATGAACCTATTATATACAATAATTTACTTTACTTTTTCAATATATTAACCACTTTTATTTCTTCCAAAAGAGACTATAATAAACTCAGTAACATTTTTTGAGACATTAAGGGCATGATAAGAATATTGCTTCTGAAGCCAAACAACTGGGGTTTAAAGTGTGGCTTTGCCACTCACTAGCTAGGCAGGTTCATATTCTGCGCCTCAATTTCTTTATATATAAATAGGGATATTAGGATCTGCCTCATAGGACTATTGAAATTATTGAGTTACTACTTTCAATATATCTATCACGCTGCCTGATAATGTAGTACTGCTACAACTACTATTATAATTATTATGTATGTATATATACGTATATGTGTGTATATATATGTATATATATTGAATTCACTATAAAAATCTTAAGTTTTAATATGCTATAACTTATAACCTAGTGATACCTTTTTTTTGTTTTTCTTTTGAGATTCTGGGGATTGAACCCAGGGGCCTTCTATCTCCAAGCTACACCCCTAGCCCTATTTTTTATTCTTTATTTTGAAATAGGATCTCATTAAGTTGTGAAGGGCCTCACTAAGTAGCTGAGGCTGGCTGTGAACCTGCAATCCTCCTGTCTTAGCCTCCCAAATACTAGGATTACAAGCGTGCACCACCATGCCCAGCTTTAGTGATACCTCTTTAAAGGCTGTAGGATTATTGGCTTTTTCATAAAATAGTTCCAGGCTGCTTTACATGCCACTTTATAGTTTTTATATTTCCTTTTGATGCTGGGGATTGAACATAGGAGTATTCAACATATGAGCTACACCCCTAGCCCTATTTTATTTTTTATTTTGAAACAAGGTCTCACTAAGTTGCTATCTCCCTAAGTTGCTGAGGCTGGTCTTGAACCTGCCATCCTCTTGTCTCAGCCTCCCGAATACAGGTATTATAGGAATATGCCACCACATCCAGCTAGTTTTTATATTTTCTTGTGTGAGGTATTTAATGTCATGTCTTACTGTTGTTGGCCATTTTTTATATTTATATGAGACTCACTCTATGCTTCTGTTTTTGCAGGAGGTATAAACATGTTTGTTAGACATATGTGTTAAGTAAGAATTAATAGGTTCTAAACTAAGGTGAAAAATCCCTCCTATGAATAGAGAGAAAGAACTTGAGTCTGTGGACATCTCTTTTGGCTATTAGAAGGAGGAGGTATTTTATTTTTTCTTATTTCCTCTTCTCATTTTTCTCTTCTTTTTCTTTCTGTACTAGCAATTGAACTCTGAGGAATTTATACCTCTAAACTATATCCCCAGATTTTTAAAAATTCATTTTTGAAACAGGGTCACTAAGTTTCTGAGGGTCTCACTAAACTGTTGAGGCTGGCCTCAAATCTGTGATCCTTCTGTCTCAGTCTCCCAAATACTGAGATTATAGGCATGATTCACCACGCCCAGCTCCTATTTCTTAAATAAGTGCAAAAATTTATCAGAGAATTACGTTTCTTGGAAAACAGATGTAACAATTATACATAAACACACATAAATGTCTAACTTAGTTAAATAGTCATTACATTCCTACTACATGCTAGATATTAAGGAACAAAATGAAAGAGAAATATGATCCTGAACTTTCAGAAGTTTGAAATAGTGACGGGGAGATAAAGAATACACCAAAAAGTTGAAGATAATATAGTAAGAGATACCAAAGATTTTCTCGCCAGGTACTATGAGAGCTTAGAGGAAGGGCCCTTAACCTAACTGGGAGATTCAAGGAATCTTCCTGAAGACGATCATTGAACTGAGCCTTGATGACAGCTGGGTGAAGAAAGGTTGGGCAGGTTATTCTAAGCCTGGGAACAATAGAAATAATGAGGTAAGAAGCAGAATAGTGTTTCTATGAGAATATGTGGCTGTGTGTAAGAATAATAGATAGTTTGATATTTCTTTAATTAAAAAAAAATGTGATGGGGATGGTAAGAACTGAAGTTAGGAGGTAGACTGTCTAGGGATCAGACTTGAGAGGTCCTCACATGTGTTCCATGTTGAGAAGCTGGGATGCTACATAAAAGACAGGCACCATCAAGAAAACATTGAGGGGCTGGGGATATAGCTCAGTGGTAGAGCACTTGCCTAGCATTCATGAGACCCTGAGTTCCATCCCTAGCACTGAAAAGGAAAAAAAATATTTGAGAAAAATGGCAATCTTCAGATTTTCATTATTGATGTATAGCTCTACAGAGTGTACCACAGAAAAACTAGAAAAGATGAAGAGAGACCAGTTAGGTGGTTGTTGCAATTAACCTAGATATAGTAAAGCCCGAAGAGGGCAAGGCAGGAGTTATGGTGAGGAAGAGAGGTCCCAGATGCATTTGGAAGATAAAATTGGAGGCTGTGATGAGTTATCAGGTGAAAGGGGTATGAGACTGAGAGGAATCAAGGATGATGCCCAGGTGTCAGGCCTTGAGTTACTGGATAGATGAGAATGCAATTAATCAAGAGAGGAATAGTTGTGTGTGTGTGTGTGTGTGTGTGTGTGTGTGTGTGTGTGTGTTTAGCATTTTTTTTTCTTTTGGGGGCACAGGGAGATAAAAAAGTGAGTTTGAGGTAATCATGAGAGGTCAGAACTGGATGAGAAATTTTAAAGTACTAACAAATAGATCCATGAAAGCAGATGGAAGCCCTAGGGGAAATGTGTGAAAAGAGATGAACAAGAGTTCAGCAGAACAAGGGTGAGATGTTTAAAGAGGGGCAGAAGTAGATGACTTGTGAGAGAAACAGTAATGCCATGTTGAGAGGCCCAAGGAGAGAACAGTGCCATGAAAGGCAAGAGTTAAAGACACAGTGGTCAGCAGAGTTAAACACGCTCATCACAGCTACATTTGCTAACACACACTACATGTCAGGCATTGTGCTGTTTCATATAGCAGATCTCATTTACTCTATTATCCACATGCTACAGTTGATGAGTCTGAAATTCAGAGAAGTCATGTAACTTACCCAAGATCATAGGGTGAGCTGGCAGAACTGGGATCTGAACCCAGGTCTGCTGGATTACAAAGCCCATGTTCTTAACTCTGCTGGAGTAAAAGAACTTCTTCAGGATGCAACTTAAGATAATTATAATAAGGACTGCTATATATTGCTTTTCCAAGAAGCACATCTTAAAAAAAATGTCTAATAATCTCAAATAGCTAAATATTAAAAATTAATTCATTCATATTTGGTCACATCATATCATGAAACTAGATTATTTCAGTGATAACTTCTTCATGATCTCTGTGTTTCATAAATACCACACAGGTCAAATTATGTAAACGATAAAGTGCAGCCCAAGGCAATTCACTCCTTTGACTACAATGTTGTTCTAATATGCGAAAATGAAGGTCCTAGTTGGACTAGTGTTCTTCAGAGGAAAACTAAGTGTTTTAGATTTGAATACTTCAGCCTACTTAGCTTTCTCACAAATTTACTATTGGTCCTAAAGAAGAACCAGGGAAGGTATGTATAGTTTAGCACAAACCTAACACAAATGTGGAAACATTCATTAAAGTATACATTTCATGGAAGGTTCATTTTAGATGATAAATTATTTTCCATTTAAAGATAGAGAATAGTTACATTCCTATTATAAAAGTTGTAATTTTCCTATTTCCCACTAGAGGAAGCAATAGCATTAGTCTTACCATTTGGTGGATAAAAGACAGCATATTCTTCTAATCCTAGTTTTCCTATAAGAGAAAACCAGAGGGTTTCAATATGATTAAATAAAATAAATTTTTAAAAATTAATTTATTCTGTGAATGTACTAATAATTAATGTAATTTTAAAAACTACCATAGTCTGATTTAATTATACTTCACAATAGGAAATTAATTTGAAGACTTGCCAGCCAATCTTCTGATACTAGCAAACCCTTTCAAGAATTAAAATCAATAGTGTAAACTTAAATATAAGAGAAGTGATATAAAATAAACAAATACCTCCTTAAACACTTGAGAAAAATCTATAAACACAGCACTGTCTTGCTAAATAAAAAATAATTCTAATCTATTCATTAAAGCAAGCCCTAAGCTTTCAAATCTCATTAGTTTATAATTTTTTATGGAATTTGCTCTAAAGTGAAATGTCTTTAACTGTTGGTGGTCACATTTTATGAATCTCAAAATAATTCACATGAGAATGGACTAAGTACTTGAAATCAGAATTGTCCTAGAAAAATAAAGTATATTCACTTTACTTTTTTAATGTTTAAAAGAATTTTACAAGCTGGGCTTGGTGGGACACCCCTGTATTCTCAGTACTTAAGAGGCTGAGACAGGAGGATCATAGGTTCAAGAGCAATCTCAGCAACATAGAGACTCTCAGCAATCTAGTGAGGCCCTGAATCCAAACAAAAAAAAGGATAGTGGTGTAGCTCAGAGGTAGAACATCCCTGGGTTCAGTCTCCAGTCCCACAAAGAAATTTTTTTATTTTATTTTTATTATTATTATTTTTTTTTAACAAAAGGAGCATTCCCTCCAAAGTTTTATAGTTTTAAGTTTTTTCACAGCTTTTACTGAATATTTTGGGTAGCTTTTATCTTGACAGTTTTTCTTATACCTTTAAGTCTATTGACATTTTGCCAGGTGTGGTGGCCCATGTCTATAATTCCAGCTGTTCAAGAAGCTGAGACAGAATTGCAAGTTTGAGGCCAGCCTAGGCAATTTAGCAAGAGCCTATCTTAAAATAAAACAGGAAAACATCTGGGGATGTGGCTCAGTGGTAGAGAGCTTGCCTAGCATGTGTGAAGCCCTGTGTTCAATCCCTACTACCATAGCAGCAGGGAAAATTTTTCATTCATGTACAGGGCTTTAGAGTAAAATTCTTAATTAAAAAAATTTGTTGTTCTTGCTATGGGTAGTCGCAGAGAGGAGATGAAGATAAGAACTGTGAGCAGTTTATGTTAGTTTGGAGACAGTAAGGACTGATCTCTGTGCAAGGAGAGAGTGAAATCATGAAAAACAGATATGTAGATAAACTGATTACTGGGCTAAATGTTGAGAAGCAAACAGTATAAATAGAGAATATAGTCCCCCAACCGCGTGATTTATAATCCAGACTAAACCATGAAACCTTGGAGTATGTTTTCTAAAAGCAAGTTTTGTGTCACCATTACTATAGACTACATTATGATGTGAGACTATAATGTACAGTAAAAGTATTAAGAAAAAAACAAGGGTTTTTTTTTGTGTGTGTTACTTGTGTTTGTGTGTGTGTGTGTGTGTGTATGTGTGTGTATGTGTGTGTGTGTATGTGTGGTAGAGGGGATGGAACCCAAGGGCATTCTACCTCCGGGCTACACCCCCATCCCTACTTTATTCTTTTATTTTTGAAACAGGGTCTCACTAAGTTGCAGAGGGCCTCACTAAGTTGCTAAGGCCGTCCTTGAACCTGTGATCCTCCTGTCTCAGCATCCCAACTACTGGGATTACGAGCATGTACCACCATGCCTGGCTAAAAAGCAAATTTTAAGTGTTTTAGAGGTTCAGAGAGGGAGGGAACTTGATGACAGTTTGGTGGGCGTGGTGAGACAGAGGGTAATTCTTCAAATCCCTATAGTTTTTTAGAATGGGAGAATGGAAAGCTTTCTGTCTAACGGAATATATAGGGCTTGATAGAATAAGCATATTGTAGAATAAACAGGGAAACAAAGTTAGCTAGGCTAAGAATGTATTAACTGACAGAGGACTTCAAAATTATATCTGAGTTTAGAGGTGAGCCCACTAGGTAATTAAATTCTACAATCAGGTTTTTAGCAGTTTTCACTAAGTTCATTTTAGAAGCAATGAAACTAAGAGAGCCCCATGGATGTGTACCCAGACTCAAAATAAGGTGATGTGGCCTGCCCTATGGCAGGTGCTGGAGTAATAGGGTAGGTAGATCACATAGAGGAAATAAGAGAGAAGTAGTTTCTTTGTTCATGGAGACAGCAGAAAGACCATACACAGCAGCACAAAGAGCTTTCAGTGCTGGGTGCTCACCAATTAATAAAAAGAGGTTGAGAAGGGCTGTAGCTGAAGTTAGTTCCGTTGTCAGGTGATGGCAGGACATTGAAACACTGATATCTTATAGGTAGTTAGTAATAAAGAGGAAAAGAGTACTAAAATAGAAATTAGAGCACTAATAGCACATAAACTGTATCAAAGGTTTAAGTCTAGCTGAGTGTGGTGGCGCACGCTTATAATCCCACTACTTGTGAGGCTGAGACCAGAGGATTGCAGGTTCACGGCAGCCTCAGCTACTTAGTGAGACCCTCAGCAGCTTAATGATACCGTTTTAAAAATAAAGAATAAAAATAGGACTAGGGGTGTAGCTCAGAGGTAGAATGCCCATGGGTTCACTCCGCAGTACTGCAAAAAATAAAACAAAATAAAATAAAAAGTTTTAAGTGTGGTGGAACATTTTGAGAGAAGGAATATGGAGAATTTAAAAAATTGAGAAAGTAAATCTGCGATAAACTCATAGAATGGAAAAGTCAACAGATTTGACAAGAACAGCAATAGAGAAACAGCAAACATAGAAGACAAAAAAAGAAACCAGAAATGCCGCTTCTGGGAACCATATGATTGTGATTTGTGGTAAGTTACTTGGGCACTGATTTAAGTGAATGTGAAAGGGTGATTACAGTCATCTGAGAGGTCTTAAGTAATTTAAAACTTAAAAATTGGCAACATCAATATAATTTATAAAAGAAACAAACATTCTTGGCATGATTATGTAAGTCTAAAGTATAATGTCTCCTTTATGTTACTAAAATATTACCTCTTATGTATGATTTCGGTGGTGAAGCACTGTTGTATGCAAAGTGACTCAATACAGATGTATCCCGGGAAAAACAAAGTAATACCTGGATATAACATGAGAAAAAAAACAAGCAATTAAGCACTGTTATAAAACCAGATAATTACTGATTCCTACTTGGCTCTGAGGTGGAATCATTCAGGTTCAGTACCATGCCTTACAATGGGAAGAGTGCCCTCTACTGGTATACCACATTAAGTGTTAATGGGGGGGGCAAATGTAGATGGCCAAAGTTGTTCCAATGATTTCTCACTGTTTGCCACCTAAATAGCAGAAAATGAAAGTTGCTAACTACCAATTAATTCTTTTCTTGTGGTTTATTTGGAAATGAGAAGCACCTGGGAGAAATTAACAGATGAGAAACATACGGGGCAGACCCTAGGTAATAATAGGGGCATGGAACAATTTGGGCTATGCAGGAAACTGGAACTTGATTCACTGCTGGGATGCGGCAGAGAATTAGGTATGTTATGGATGGATGAAAGGCAGCTCTTGGTATTTAAAAGGGATGGCAGCAGCTGTAAAGCAAGTCGTTTTCCAACAGAGGGTAGAAGCCGATTGTCCTGATCAGCCGGTGGGATATGGCAACTCTGTCTAGAGATGAAACTAGGTAGGAAAGAATCAAGATCAAGGATGCCTATTAAGAGAAACTGGATTTCTGACATCAGCCTGGTATTTTGGGGCAGAAGTCCAATTCACAGAAAGGTTATTAGTGATAGGATATTGAGGTCCTGGTATTAGAAGATCTAAGATTCCAAAGATGTTACCAAGAAAAGAATTCAGGATGACTGAAAAAGGCAAACCAGGGACATGGAGTCAGGACTGTACTTGTAGCAAGAGTGAATGGAGAAGAGAATACTTGTGTGTCTAAGCACAAGAAAGGAGGGGTCAGCTTTGTTAAAAGGCTAGATATGGAGATTGGGCATTAGTCGTGCTCAATGGCAGAATGTATACCAACCACTGCTACTGATTTGTTTTTATTATATTTTAAAAGACTATACACGTGATACATACTTATGATAATAGAAATATAGATAACAAAAAAGGGAGAAAACACCCATAATTCCACTAGTGTTAATATGTGGATGTATATTATTACCTATTTTTATACACACATAAAATTTTCAAGTAAAAGGATTTTATATATATATATATATATAGTTATAACCTACTTTCACTGATTAAAATAAATATTTTATATATACATTTTTTGTGTGTGTGAGTGGTACTGGGGATGGAACCCAGGGGCATTTTACCTCCGAGCTCCACTCTGAGTCCTATTTTTTATTCTTTTTTTGAAACAGGGTCTCACTAAATTGCAGAGGGCCTCACTAAGTAGCTGAGGCTGGCTGCGAACCCAGATCCTCTGGTCTCAGACTACCAAGTACTGGGATTACAAGCATGTGCAGCCACGCCCAGCTTGTATATACATTTTTATATTGCAGAATATTCCACTCTATTGATGAACAATTATTTAGCTTGTTTTATTGTTGAACATTTGATTATTTCCACTTTCCCTAATTATAAGCAATGCTGCTGTGAATTTCCTTATAGCTAACTCTTTATGTACCTTTTAGTTAATTAAATTTACAAAATTGCTGGGCATAGTGGAACATGTTTGTAATCCCAGTACTTGGGAGGCTGATACAGGAGGATCGCAGGTTCATTGCCAGCCTTAGCTACTTAGTGAGGCCTTCTGCAACTTAGCGAGATCCTGTTTCAGAATAAAGAATAAAAAATAGGATTGGGGGTATAGCTCGGAGGTAGAATGCCACTGGGTTCAATCCTCAGTACTGCAAAAATAAATAAATAAATTTACAAAATTGTAGTGTTCAGTCAAATGCTATGGGCATTTTAGATTTAAAATTTATATTTCTAAGGTAGGAGAGAGACAGTGTATGTGTGTGTGTGTGTGTGTGTGTGTGTGTGTTTGTGTGTGTGTGTGTGTGTGTGTGTGTGTGTGTGTGTGTGTGTATTGGGAATTGAACCCAGGGGCATTCTACCTCTGAGCTATACCCTCAACCCTATTTTATTTTTTATTTGGAAATAGCATCTCACTACATTGCGGAAGGTGTCACTAAGTTGGCCAAGGTGGGGATTTTACTGATTTTTATTTGTTAATATATCCAGTAGTAAAACTGTGCACATTTTTTTCTTTCATCAAAATAGGTTATCATTCTTTTACAGGTAAAAAATAGTAACTTACTATTATTTTCTGGTTCATCATTATAAAATGGGTGTTTTAAAATTATTATTTAAATTTTTGTACATCAAAGATCCTATTTTAGTCTAATTACACACATAGACACACACACACACACACACACACTTGGGTGTGCTGGGGGTCAAGCCAAGGGTCTTGTGCATGCTAATCATAAGATCTACCACTGAGCTACATCTCCTGAATTTAGTTTTATTTTATAAATGGTTTTGTACAAATAATTTATTATTATTATTATTATTATTATTATTATTATTATTATTATTGTTTGGTACTGGGGATTGAACTCAGTGGCATTCTACCTCTGAGCTATACACCTAGCCCTATTTTTTATTCTTTATTTTGAAACAGGGTCTCAGTAAGTTGCAGAGTGCCTCACTAGGTAGCTGAGGCTGGCCTCGAACCTGGATCCTCCAGTCTCAGCCTCTCATATGCTGGGATTACAAGCATGCGCCACCACGCCCAGCTAATTTATTATTATTTTTGACATAGAGATGTTTTTGATTTTTATGTGCTCAAGTATACCATACTTTCTTTCGTGTTTTGAAATCAATTCCTCTCTACATTTACATTCTACATGTATTCACTTAAATTATTAAAGTCATTAGTACTCTTCATTAAATATTTGACTCTTCTCCTTTGGGAACATATGTCAGCTTGCCTTTTTTGGCCAACTGGTGTTAAGTGTGGCTACACGACTTGCTCTTTAGTCAATGAAATGGATATGTGTTACTTGAGAGTTTCTAAATGGAAGCTTCAAGAACCAGAGCATCATTAGCCAGGTTCCTTTTTCAAAGTAAACATCAGTGTTCCTGACAGTGGTTACTCCACGAGCCTAGACCTTGGAGTAAGGATGATGTGTAAGGCACTGCAGAGCTGAGTCCCTAGCCTACGGGATGGACATGATCATGAACAAGAAATAAACCTTTGTTGTTTTAAGCCTCTGGGATTTGGGGTTTTCATGTTACTACAGCATAATCTAGCCCATAGTGAGTCAAACAGAAAATTTCATACAACATTCTGATACATTCATTTTGTAGTAAACTCATTAACCCACTTGGAATTTATTTTGAAACTAGACTCATGGAGTTTGAATTGCAGCCGTATCATTATTAACTGGATGACCCTGGGCAAGGGGCAAGTTACTGGACATTTCTTTCTTGGTGTCTGTGAGGATTCATATATATGTATATATATACACACACACATATATTGCTTAGAATAGCATCCTAGCATACAGTACTATTAAAATGTTATATAGCATAATGATATATAAATTGAATCTCACAAAGCTTGTAAAATACATATTATTTGTTAAACAAAGAAAAAATGTTAGCTACAATTATTATTGCTACTATTACTTTCAATTTTCTTTTAAATTCTGCTTTTCCCTTGGCTCCCAATATATTTGATTTGGTTTTAAAAAATGTATATGGCTCATTTGTCATGTTTCTTCAATTTCAAATTTTGTTCATCTTCATTTCTGGAAAATTTTCAAGCATTTCTTTTTGAATAATGCCTCTCCCACATTCTGTTTACTTCTATATGACTCTGGTCAGGTGTAAGATTGACCTACGCTTATTCAACCTGCCACTCCTCTTACTTTTGTCCCTCTGTACTCCATTCTGGATGATTTCCTCAGGTTTTAAAAAAATCAGTTCACTAATTCTCTTTTTTTGCTGCTCCTATGCACCAGACACTGTTTCGGGATACATCAAAGGAAACAAGACACCTCTTCTGTGGAGCTTAATTACGATAGGGAAAGTCAATACATAGCAAACGTAGTAAAAAGTTCCATTACACAGTGTATTATGTGGTAAGTGCTGCAGGAATAGGATAAAGGAGAACAGCAGAAGGGCAGTGCCATTCTCAAGAGGGTAGTTAGGGTAGACTTCATCTGATCAAAGACTGAAGGAAATGAGAAGTTTAGCTTGTAACTATCTAGAGACTATCATTTAAGGCAGAAGAACCAACAATTGCAAAGGTGCTAAGATAGAAAGGAAAATTCCTGGTGTTTTGAAGGAGCAGCATGGATATCAGTGTGTCTGGAGCAGATGAGTTGGAAGAGATACACCAGAGAGATAAAAGGAGGACAAATCCTGGAAGGCACTGCAGTCCATTGTGGGATTGGTGACTTCTACTGGGAGTGAAATGGGGATCCACTGCAGGGTTCTACTTAAAGAACAAAGTTTTGCCATTTCTAGGAAAATGGATAGACCTGGAGAACACTGTTAAGTGAGATTAGCCAGTCACAGAAAGTAAAGGGCCATATGTTTTCTCTCATATGAAAAAGGACTTTAGATAATAGAAGAGAAACTCCAGTGGAGCCAGGGAGGTGGTCTTGGGGAGGGTGAGGGACTTCAGAGAGGGAGAATTATTGAAGGAAACACCTCCACTGACATTACGTACATATGTGGGATTATCAGTGCTAATCTCAGTATCTTGAATGGGGAAGGCGGCGTTGGGGAAGGAGAGGAGAGGGGACTCACCAAGTGCTGTGTGCATGTATGCCACTATCACCATGAATTACATTGTGTTGTGAGACTATAATGCACCAATAGAAGTTTTTAAAAAAAGAGTGAAATGATCTAGGATATTTTATAAAGATCACCAGCCACTGTGAAGAAAATTAGCCATCAGGATCAAGGACAGAAGCAGCGAGACCTGTTAGGAGACTCTTGGTAGTGGCTTGGACTAAGACAGCAATGGTATGTGATGGGTTTGTGACGCACCACCCAGAGATCCCTCTTGAGGAATGAAGGACTTATCACCACCGCTAGTAGTGCTGTGGCAGCCAGCTCTTAGCTGCCCTCAGCAGTTGGCTCTTTCAGTGACTACCTCTGCTGAAGAGGGCTGTTCTGCTTAATGATCAAGATCATACATATTTTGTGAAATGGCCCACATCCATTGAAGGCAATGCGTAGGGAAAGCCACCAACTCAGGATGGGTCTGATGGTTATCTCCTCTTCAGAGATCTCTGCAGTGTTGGCTGAGGTGTCCATTTAAGCTGGGTTGACAGAACTTTCCTTCTGCTCAATCCTGCTTCATCCAATGTCCTTTGGATCCCAAGAATGCTTCCATATAAACCTTCAACATACTAATCTTCTGAGTTGGCTTCTCTGGAAACCCATCTTGCAACATAGTACAAGTGAAGAAAAGTGATCATATTCTCCGTATAGTATATGATGAAGGCAGGGCCCAAAGGATTACTGCCAGATTAGATGTAGTGTGTGAAAGAAAGAAAGGAGTCAAGAATAATGTTAAGCCGGGCGTGGTAGCACACGCTTGTAATCCCAGCATTCGGGAGGCTGAGACCGGAGGATCTGGGTTCGCAGCAAGCCTCAGCTACCTAGTGAGGCACTCCTCAACTTAGTGAGACTCGGTTTCAAAATAAAGAATAAAAAATAGGGCTGGAGGTATAGCTCAGAGGTAGAATGCCCCTGAGTTCAATCCCCAGTACCATAAAAAAAATAATAATAATAATGTTAAGTAGAAGTTGAAAGTGTAACAATGCTTGAAAGATGAGAGTTACCATTAACTGAGACAGGGAAAAGGGCAGTTGGGTTGTTTTGGGGAGTGAGATCAAGAGTTCAGTTTTCAACATGCCAAGTCTGAGATGTCTATAAGATATAAAAATTGGAGATGTTGAATAGGCAGTTGGGAGATACTAGTATGGTATACAGAGAAAGGTTTGAACTGCAGATATAAATTTCAGAGTTATCAAGATACAGATGGTTCTAAAAGCTACAAGATAAGTGAGCTTGGTGAAATCAAGTATAACTAGGGCAAAGAAGACTAAGAACTGAAACCTGGCACATTCTAATATGAGAGAGAAGAGAAGGAAGCAGTCTAGAAGACGAAGAAGTAACCACAAGAGTGGATTTACCATGATGCTGAGAAGATAGCAAAGGTCCCTAGGAGTCCTGAGAGTTGTTGGGAGATGCAGAGTATTCTAGGCAAGGCAGGTAATTCAAGTTGCATTTGGAAAGTATTCTGTGTCTGCATTTTTGGTAAATTGATTAATAAGATCTCAGAAGAAAAGGACCCGAATCTCTATTGTTCTAATAATTTGTTATGATTTTTCTTCATTTCTGAACAAATATACACATTCTTGCCTGATTTTGTACTTAAAATATTATATTCTCTTTCTTTAAGAGGTCCTTAAGCTGGGCGTGGTGGCGCATGCTTGTAATCCCAGCATTTGGAAGGCTGAGACCGGAGGATCTGGGTTCGCGGTCAGCCTCAGCTACTTAGTGAGGCATTCCACAACTTAGTGAGACCCAGTTTCAAAATAAAGAATAAAAAATAGGGCTGAGGGTGTAGCTCGGAGGTAGAATTCCCCTGAGTTTAATCCCTAGTACCGGGAAAAAAAAAAAAAAAAAAGAGGTCCTTAAAATAGTATAAGCTTTAGGTTCCCAAAATAATGGCTTTACCTTTAGTGACAGTAATGCAAGAGGAAAACTAAAATAATGTGGTGTCTTAAATACCAAGTGCCAAAAGAACACAACTGGGTCAAATGCTGTTGAGAGATCAATGAAGAAGATAACTGACAACTTATCATCGAATTTAGTTTTTGGTGACTTGTGACAAGAGCAGTTTCAACTCAAATGGTAGAACACTATACAAATTGTTTGGTCTCTTAACAATGCATTTAAGAGATCTTTTCATATCAGTGTAAGTGAATGCTTAAATTATTTTTAATTATATGCTATTTTTGACATACCAAAAAATTAGCCTTTTACCATGACATTTCACACAACATATGTGAGTATCTCTTTAGGACATATGCACATAATTGTCCAAAGGGTATATATATTGAAAATGTAACGGATATTTGACTGTATATTTACATCTTTTGTTATCTTTTATTCAATATTTCTGTATATTTACATCTTTTGTTATCTTTTATTCAACATTTCTGTATTTTATAGGGTGAGTGATCAGTCCCTTAAGTTGCCTTTTTATTTTCCATTATATATTTTAACTAATTATTGCCCATATTTAAAATATTAGATGATTTAATATTTTCTTTGGTAACTAGCATCTAACTGAATTATTTATATCTATACTTGTTAATAATGTTGTGTACTTCCTGATATCTGTAAATTTTTTAAAAATCTTATTCATTAACTAGAAATTTCAGAATGACCTCTGTTCTTTCCTTGCTTTAATGGGAATATCTGTAGTATATCAATAATAAGTAACATTAATTTATATTGGATGGTGAATGTTGGTCTCACATAAATACTATTATGTTAAGAACATGCTTCCTTTCTAATATATAAAGTTAGTATACAAAATAGATATTAGGTTGTACAACAATGTAAATATACTTAATAGTACTAACTCTATACTTAGAAATATAATAGTGAAATCAAGTATAACTAGGAAATTTTTACATAATAGTAAATTTTTACATGATAGTAACTTTTATGTTGTGATTCTTACCACAATTAAAATAAAAAATGTTATCAAGTACAGTCTCAAACTTTTGACATCTATTGAGATAATCATATGATGTTTATTTTTGACCTATTAATGTGATGACTATTTTCTCATAATTAAGCAAACTTGTTGGGCTCTAAAAAAAAATACTAAACCTATAAAATGTTATTGAATCAGAGAATAAAATTAATGTTTTCTCTTGCCAGACCCTCACATAGATAGAATAATGTTCCCCAAAGGTGTCTACATTCTAATCCCTGGATCCTGTGAATATGTTACCTGATATGACAAAAGGGATGTTGCAGAAATGATTAAATTGGTGATATCTAAATGGAGAGATTAACCAGGATTATCTGGCTGGGCCCAATATAATCAGAAGAATCTTTATAAATGAAAGAGACAGGCAATCAGTCAGAGTCAGAGATTTGAAGATGCTATCTGCTAGTACTGAAGATAAAGGAAGGGGCCATGAGCCAAGGAATGTAGATACAATGCAGAAGCTTAGTCAAGACAAAGAAATGGATTCTTCTTCAGAGCCTCCAGAAGCAAACAGAGCCTACAAGCACCTTGACTACAGCCCAGTCAAACCTGTTTCAGAATTCAGAACTACAGAACTATAAGAGAATATATTTGCTTTAAGCCACTAAATTTGTGGTAATTGATTAAAGCAGCAATAATAAGCTAGTACAACTAAGAAACTAATACTATAATAAATGAGTACAAGTAAATTAAAATGCCAAAAGTATGTATTTACAAATATCTTTTTACCATTATCCTACAGGGAAAACAATTCCTAAAGAAATATTTGTATTAATTTTCCTTTAGTTTGGCAGACGAGGGGGAGCATAGTAATTTTAGAAGAAGCTCTGTGCTTAAATATATCCTCCTAGAGGCCCTGTTGCCCTAGAGAAGACAAGATACCCGAGACTGCTATAAGGAGAATATTACTGACTGTAAGGTGATAATGCCAGAGGTAGGATGTTATACAGTATGTACTGGTGTGTAACCCTGGGGTACAAGCATAAAGCTGCCAGCTCCTAACCTGAGTTGTTGCTCACTTTTGAGACACTGGAAATGACAGTTCAACCGTAAATTTGCTGAAATATGTGATTATATGAAGATGATTTCAATCAAATTAACTAGAAAATTTAATTTTGATTACTCAAAAATTAAGTGAAAATTGAATGTTATGGGAGTGGTATTTTATATGATTGTGATTTATCTTATTTAGAAGAGTTATAAGAAACTGGCTGTATAAGTGTGAACTATGGTTGCTATAACATTATTATACCTAAAATGCATATAGCTGCAAAAGATTTTCTTGAGCTTAATGCTTCTTTTATCTGTAGACAATATATTTATGGTAAATGTTTCTGATAAATAAGTTATTTACATATAAAAGCACCTAAGAAAGGGCAGATATCAACAGGATGATCACATTAACATACAACTACTAGCCAAACCTTTGTTCGCTTGTGGCATACTTGCATTTTTTCTTCTTCAAACCTAGTTTAAGAATTCAAATAATAAAATTTCAAGCATGGATTTTTAAAAGTCTCTGCCCTGATTTCAATTTTTATACATCAAAGGGTAATGTGGCTTACTGGGCTTTAAAAATGGACTGATCTGGCTTGGGGTCCTGGTAGCTGTGAGTTTGGGCTTTGAGCCTCTGCTTCTTCATATGTAAAAAGTGAATAAAGTTATATTACAGAATTGTTATAAGAATTGGTTAAAAAATATATTCTAGGAAGATGGTGAAGTACGAAGTGCCAGGAGTCTATCTTCCCACCTCCCCAACAATTGTACTGGCAGAACATGTCTGATGGTAACTATTTGGGAACTGTGGAGTCTATTGAAGTCTTGTAACTTTCAGGGGAAAGCTTGAATAGTGAACCATGGTTAATCCAGTTAATTTTCAGCTGTTAGTATAGTAGTATCTACCCATCCTTCACTCCAACCCTTTTGGCAGGAAGCTGTACATGTATTCCAGAAAGAGTGTGAAAGACCCAAAATGATAAAAAGCATCCTGCCCTCCAAATAATGAGTATCTGTATTCTGCTAATTGCTGCTTCTGATCACAAAGGTCCAAAGAGGTGGCAAGCAGGGATGGAGGGAAGGGGTCATTAGAATTCCACCTCCCTGCCACTGTCACAGCCCCTCCCCCTCTAGCTGAAGTGACTTTCAGAAGACTTAAAAGGACTGCCCCCTACCTTCATTTTTTTCTTTCTCTCTTTTGGGAACCAGACATTACAGAGTAGAACATTCAAAAACAACTGTGTATATGGGGAAAATTAAAAAGTGACCATATATGCCTACAGGAAGGTATAGGCTCAGAAAAGACTTGAAAAGTTCTTAAGTTTAAGCTTTGGGCTGACTTTTGGCATAATGAAAATCTACAACAAAGAAACAATAACAATAATAAAAATTCCAGCAAACCCTGGGGTTGGGAGAGAATATGATTTTCAGAGATACCACATTATTATATTAAAATATTCAGTTTTCAACAGCAACAATAACAACAACAACAACAAAAATTACAAGGGATACAAGGAACCTGGGAGGTATGGCTTGTTCAAAGGAAAAAATAAGTAAACAAAAAGCATTCTTGAAAAAGACCTGATGGCAAATTTATGAGACACAGACTTTAAAACTATATTAAAGATGCTCAAAAAAAAAAAAAAAAGATGCTCAATGAACTAAAGGAAGATATGGAGAAATTAAAGAAATGGCATATGAATAAAATCAAAATATTAATAAAGAGATAATAAACTTGAATACAAACCAAAAATTAATTCTGGAGCTGAAAAAGATAATAACTGAAATGAAAAACTTAGAAGAATTAAAAATCAAATTATAGCAGGTAGAAAAAAGAATCACAAACTTGAAGCTAGGACAATGAGATTAATTCAGTCCATGAAAGACAAAAATTGAAGTGAACAGAGCCTTAGGAACCTGTGGGACACCATCAATCTAACCACTGTATACACTATAGGAATCCCTGGGTAGAAGGTAGAGAAGCAGAGGCTGCAAGACTATTTGAGAAATAATAGCTTGGAATATTCGTCCAGGGTAAGTTACTGGAGATAAGGAGATAAGGAGAAACCAGCAACGGTGAATGAGGATGCTAGCTGGTATAGAAAGCGAACAATAAAGCATGATTTCCTAGAGACCAAGTGAAGAAAGCAAATTGAGGAGGGAATGATCAATCAAAATGCCATATGCTGGGGTCCAGCCCTCGTGGCAGTGGGGTCGAGGGTCCCTCAATAGGTGTGGATAGAGATGAGGTTGAAAAAACACGCTCACACCAAATGCAGTGAAGAAGTGCATCTGTTTTAATTTTTTGTCAGTTGTTGTTTTATACTATTTTTTTTTTTTTTTTACAATAAGGTATATAGAACAGGAATTTTTACAGACTTGTTTTTCCAAAGGTTATCCTCAACCAGTTAAGGTTACAGCACGTATATAAAAATTCTTTTCCATTAGTTAAAATCTTTATAATTTTGTTTTGTCCCTTTAAGCAGTGTTCTATCTTATCTTAGGTAGTTAGCGGGTTCCCGGGAGACCAGGCAGTGGGCAGACCAGACAATAGTGATTTAGATAAACTTGCAAAGCCTGTTTCTACACTAATGCTTGATGTCTTGAGGCACCGCTTTTTTTCAGCTAAGAGATCGGTATCTGTCAGGCCACATGTTTCTAAGAACTTTTCCTTTATAATTAATATGAAAGTAAAACCCAAATCACCCAAAATTTCCAGAATATAATAATACAAAGTGGGATATGCCACGCATTCCTTCTTTTGGAATTGTCTGCCTTGCAGGACTCCAGCGGACCGAGCCTTGCTCAAGATCCAGTTATTAAGGAGCTGTGGCATTTCTGCCTTTAATAACTGGATCTTGAGCAAGGCTCGGTCTGCTGGAGTCCTGCAAGGCAGATGATTCCAAAAGAAGGAATGCATGGCATATCCCACTTTGCATTATTATATTCTGAAAATTTTGTGTACTTTGGGTTTTGCTTTCATATTAATTATAAAGGAAAACTTCTTAGAAACATGTGGTCTGACAGATACTGATCTCTTAGCTGAAAACAAGCAGGCACGTGCCCTGAGACAGCCCAATGCATTAACCTTTTACAAGCATTAGTCTAGAAATAGGCTTTGAAAGTTTATCTAAATCGCTACTGCCTGATCTCCCCACTGCCTGGTCTCCCTGAACCCACTAACTACCTAAGATAGAACACTGCTTAAAGGGGCAAAACAAACTTGTAAAGATTTTTAACTAATGGATAACCTTTGGAAAAACAAGTCTGTAAAAATTCCTGTTCTATATGCCTCATTGTAAAAAACAATAGTATAAAACTGTGAATGACAAAATATAAAACAGATGCGCTTCAAAACTGCATTGGGTGTGAGCGTATTCTCACAACCTCGTCTCAATCCACATCTATTGAGGGACCCCCGACCCTGCTGCTCTGAGGGCTGCCTCCCAACAAGTGACACCCAACATCATAGGACTCGATTAGGTAAGTTCCCCCTACCCATTTTTATCCTTTTTTTTTTCTTTTTATCAGGATTGAGACAGGCAGATCACTCAAGGGTGCCGCAGATCTTGTTAGGAAGAGAACAGGTAAAGATGGGCGATTATGTTAAGAATTAAAGATGGGTCATTTTAAAAGCAAGCAACTAAAGATGGAGCATTCCAAAAGTAAAAAAAGAGTAATAAAGATGGGTCATGCTAAAAGCAAAGAAAGAAGACATAGACATAGCTCAGCATATGATAAAGAAAAGAGATATCTCTGTCTCTTGCAAAAACGTAAAACCATTTTTTCAGTTTTTGCAAGAGATAGCCCCTTGGTTCCCTGAGGAAGGAACCTTAAGTCTTGAAACTTGGATAAAATTAGGAAAGGAGATAAAAACTTACTATTTTTTACACGGACCTGAAAGGGTACCTGCAGAAGTTTTTACTTTATGTAACATTTTTAGAGATGTTTTAGATCCTATCCATGAAACAGTATGTTTAGCCTCCAAACTGCAGGAAACAAAAGAAACCCCTCCAATAAAGACCAAGGCTTCCTCATATCATTCTACTCAGAGTAATCAGTCTAATTCAGACTCTGATTCCAAAAATAAATCACTTTCCCCAGATGAGTGGCAAACTTTAGAAAAAGCCACAGCTAAATATTCAGAGGAGAATAACTGGCTAGGTGACATAAACCTTTCCACTAATGCCATGGATACTCCATTAAATCCTAGTCAAAAAATTAAAGAATCAAAATATTACCAGCAACAGTGTTTTTTAGAAGCTGCAGCAGAGCCTAGGCAAAATGGGGATTTTACTTTTGCTTTCCCCGTTGTTAATCTCAATGAGGCTGAGGAAGCTCCGCAATGGAAACCATTGTCTTTTAAATTAATAAAAGAATTAAAATCTGCTGTCAGAGACTTCGGGGCTAATTCTCCTTATACTATACAATTAATAGATTCTATAGCCTCTGCATGGTTAACTCCTTTTGATTGGCAACAAACTGCAAAATCTTGTCTGCCGCCAGGACAATACTTGTTATGGAAAACTGAATATGAAGAGCAGGCAAGGAAAAGAATTTTAAAATCTCTGCGAACCTGTTCCCAGATAACAATGCCAATGTTAGTAGGTACGGGGGAGTATAGTGATCCAAAACGCCAACTTAATCTTTCCCAAGCAGTTTTAGGGGATGTTTCCATGTGCGCTACTGTGGCATGGAAAGCCCTGCCCCCATCCGACCAAAAAACAACTTTTCTTTCTAATATTAAACAAAAAGGAAATGAGCCTTTTGAAGATTTCTTAGCTCGCTTAGAGGAAATAGTCTCTAAAGTAGTCACAAATAAGGAGGGAGCTGATGTCCTTGTTAAACAATTGGCTTTTGAAAATGCTAATCCTCCTTGTCAGACTTTACTGAGACCCATAAGAAAGACAGGATCCTTATCAGAATTTGTACGTGTCTGCATGGATTCTACTCCTGCTCATATATAGGGCATGGCTATGGCTGCAGCCTTACAAGGCCAGACATATACTAAATTCTTAAAAGGAATAAACAATGAAAATAATGATAGAGGCCCTCCACGATGCTATAAATGTGATTCGGCCAGACATATACAACACCAATGTCCACTAATAAATAATCCTGTCCCCCCTACTGGAGGTAGAGGACAAAAACTGCCACCTTCTTTGTGTCCAAGATGCTATAAAGGATTTCATTGGAAAAAGGATTGCAGATCTTGATTTACTAAAGATGGGATTCCTGTACCTCCCCTTCAATCACAAAAACAGGAATCAAAAAATGGATTAAGGGGCCAACCCCAGGCCCGACTACAAAAATGGGGCTACAATCAAGCAAGAGTTCCAGAGAATTATCCGGTAGCTTAATTTCCAACTTGGCCAGAGTAACTCCAGGAAGTGCAAAACTAGATCTTTGCAGTAATGAGACTATTATTTTAACCCCTGATATGGAAACTACTTTAGTAAGTACAGGAATATTTGGACCTTTGCCTAATGGGACTATGGGATTAATATTAGGAAGAAGCTCTGTAATTCTGCAGGGACTGCAAATTGCCCCTGGAGTTACTGATTCTGATTTTACTGGAGAAATAAAAATCATGTTACTCCCTCCAAATAAAACTATACAAATATGGAAAGGGCAGAGAATAGCTCAATTGTTACTAATTCCTTTAGTACAGACAACAAATAAAAGTATGAAAAAAGAAAGGAAAGCAAAAGGGTTTGGTTCCAGTGATGTTATTGCTTGGGTACAAAAGGTAGATGAAAATAGACCCATGAGGACTATATTAGTAGAAATAAAAAAATAACAGGATTGTTGGATATCGGAGCAGATGTCTCCTGTATTGCAGGAAAGGACTGGCCCTCTGATTGGATTACTCAACAAACCCCTCAACTTTAAGGGGAATATGGATGGCTTCAAAAATTGCAAAATGTGCCTCTATATTACATTGGAAAATAGGAAAAAAGCAGGGAATGTTTCAACCATATGTACTTCCTTCTCTCCCTTTTATTTTATGGGGAAGAGACATTCTTACAAATATGACTGTTATAATATCTGATAATGATGTAGATTATTTACCCCCTTTTTTGTAGGGGCCACTGTAGTAAATGCAGACCCTATAGTATGGAAATCAGATGACCCTGTATGGGCAGAGCAGTGGCCTCTCACTAATGAAAAGAGGTCTGCAGCAGAGCAATTAGTTCAAGAACAATTACAAAAAGGTCATAGAGAACCTTCAACTAGCCCATGGAATACCCCAATATTTATTAAAAAGAAGTCTGGTAAGTGGAGACTATTACAAGACCTTAGAGCTATTAATAAAACCACAGAGACCATGGGGGCGTTACAACCTGGATTACCTTCCCCTATTGCTATAGATTAAAAACTCTCAAATTACTGTTATTGATTTACAAGACTGCTTTTTTACTACCCCTTCCCCCCCAGCTCCACAAGACAGAAAATGATTTACTTTTAGTCTCCCCTCACCAAATTTTCAAAGACCCTATCAAAGATATCAGTAGCAGGTGTTGCCTCAGGGTATGAAAAACAGTCCTACCTTATATCAAAAATATGTTGATATGGCTCTTCTAACTACTAGAAATAAATTTCCCCAGGTTTAAATGATTCATTACATGGATGATATTCTTTTGGCCAATAGTGATACCAATGTTCTTAATCAATGCTTATAATCATTAATAAAAAAAATCTCAATCAATACAGTCTTATAATAGCTCCTGAAAAAATTCAAACAGAGCCACCAATTAATTAATTATCTGGGAAGGATTATAAAATCTCCCACTGTTTACTAATCAAAATATCCAAATCAGACATGACCAACTTAACACCTTAAATGATTTTTAAAAGCTATTACGAGATATTAGCTAGGTTAGATCAATCTTAAAAGTATCCACTTATCAATTAAAACCTCTCTTTGATATTTTAAAAGGAGACTCTGATCCTCCTTCTCCTGGCCAATTAACAGACAAAGCTATTCAAGTGCTAAAAGAGGTAGAAGAAGCTATTAATGAACATTGGGTTACCAGAATAGATTATAATTTAAAGTGGGATTTACGCCGGGCGTGGTGGCGCACGCTTGTAATCCCAGCATTCGGGAGGCTGAGATCAGAGGATCCGGGTTCACGGCCAGCCTCAGCTACCTAGTGAGGCACTCCGCAACTTAGTGAGACTCGGTTTCAAAATAAAGAATAAAAAATAGGGCTGGGGGTGTAGCTCGGAGGTAGAATGCCCCTGAGTTCAATCCCCAGTACCGCAAAAAAAAAAAAAAAAAAAAAAAAAAAAAAAAAAAAAAAAAAAAAAAAAAA
>PVLC010001702.1:0-83549 GCA_004027655.1 Graphiurus murinus | reverse complement strand
ATACAAAAAGCCAGAGCTAGAAGTAGAGAATTGGTAGCGATCCTCAGAATATAATTATTCCTTATAGGCCACCTGTGTTTCTTCTTTTGTGAAGTGTCTATTTAGTTCAATTGCTCATTTCTTGATGTTTTTAATGTAAAGTCTTATAAATTCATTGTATATTCTAGATATTAGTCCTCTATCAGAGAGATAACTGGCAAAGATCTCCCGTTCAGTAGGCTTTCTCTTTAGGCTCTTGTGGGTTCCTTTGATGAGCAGAAACTTTTTAGTTTAACACCATCCCATTTATTAATCCTTGTTTTAATTTCCTGAGCTATGGGAGCATTAGGAAGTTTCTACCTGTGCCTATATGTTGGAGTGTTGGCCCTAGCCCTCCTCTAGTAGCTTCAAAGTTTTTGGCTGAGAGGAAAAGATTTAGTTCCATTTTTCTTAAATGAATAGCCAGTTTTTCCAACACTGTTTGTTGGAAAGGCTGTCTTTTCTCCAGCCTATGGTTTGGGGTCTTTGTTGAAAATCAATTGGCTATATGTGTGTGGATTTGTTTCTGTATCTTCTATTCTGTTTCATTGGTCTATGTATCTGTTTCTGTGCAAATATCATGCTATTTTTTTTATTGCTATAGCTATATATAGTATAATTTGAAGTCAGGAATTGTGATGCCTCTTGCATGGTTCTTATTGCTGAGAAATGCTTTGGGTTTTGTGCGTCTTTTGTTTCTCCATATGAAATTTATGACTATTTTTTCTAGGTCTGTAAAGAATTACATTGGTATTTTGATAAAGATTGCATTGACACTGTAGATCACCTTTGATAGAATGGCCATTTTGATAATATTTACTGTGCCTATCCAAGAGCAAGGGAGACCTTTCCATCTTCTAAAATCTTCTTCAATTTTTTTCTTTGTGTTTTATAATTTTCATTGTAGAGATCTTTTACCTCCTTGGTTAGGTCTATTCCTAGGCATTTTATTGGTTTTGAGGTTATTGTGAATGAAACTGTTTTGGTATTAACATGATACTGACCTCATAGAAGGGGTTTGGAAGAATTCCATCTCTTTTGATTTCACGGAAAAACTTGTGAAGTATTGAGTCTAGTATTTCTAGACTAGGTTTTGTAGAATTCAGCTGGGAATCTATCTGGACTTAGGCTTTTCTTTGATGAAAGGCTTTTTTATTGCTGCTTCTATCTCTTTGCTTGCTATTGATCAGCTTAGGTTTTCTATATCCTCTTGGTTCACTTTAGGTAGGTTGTATATGTGTAGAAACCTGTTAATCATGTTTTCCAGTGTACTGTAATATAAATTTTCAAAATAGTTTCTGATGATGCTCCAGATTTCTCCACTGTCTGTGGTAAAGGTTCCTTTTTTCATATCTGATTTTAATAATTTGGGTTGATTCTTTCTTTTGATTACATTGGATAAGGGTTTGTCAATCTTGTTAGGCTTTTCAAAGAACCATATTTTTGTTTTGTTGATACTCTGTATTGTTTTGTTGTTGTTCTCTACTTCATTGATTTCTGCTCTGCTTTTAATTGTATCCTGCTTTCTACTGGCCTTGGGATTAGACTGTTCCTGTTTTTCTAGGTCCTTGAGGTGTGTCATTAGGTTGTTTATTTGGTGACTTTCTGTTTTTCTTATGTGAGCACTTAGTGCTATAAATTTTTCTCTTAAAACTGCCTTCAAAGTGTCTTATAGATTTTGGTATGTTGTGTCTCTGTTTTTGTTTAATTCTAGGAAGTTTTTATTTCTCCCCTTATTTTTCTCTGATCTAGTCCTTATTCAAGAGTGTATCATTCAGTTTCCATGTATTTATGTAATTTCTTTTGGTCTTCCTGTTGTTGATTTCTACTTTCATTCCATTGTGATCTGAGAAGATGCAGGGAATTACATTATATTTTTTTAATTTGCTAGTACTTGCTTTGTGGCCTAGAATGTGATCTATTTTGGAAGAAGGTTCTATGAACAGCTGAGAAGAAGGTATATCCAGCTTTTGTTGGTTGAAATATTCTGTATATGTCTATTAGATTCATTTGGTTTATAGTGTCTTTATGTCTGAAGAGTCTTTCCTTATCTTTGCCTGGAAGATCAATCCAATGATGACAGCGGTGTGTTGAAGTTTCCCAATATTATTGCATTTGGGTCTATTTGAGAACTGATGTCCCAAAGAGTTTGTTTTATAGAAGTAGGTACACCCACATTTGAGGCATAAATCTTTACTATCATTATACCTTCTTTTGGATTGTTCCCTTTATTAATAAGTATCCTTCTTTGTCTCTTCTTGTTTTAGCTCAAAGTCTATTTGTCGAATATGAACGTTGCTACCCCTGCTTGTTTTTAGTCTCCATTTTCATGGTATATCTTTTTCTATCCTTTCACCTTTAGCAATATGAATATCTTTGGCTGTAAGGTGCACTTCTATACCAAGCTAGCAGCATCTAGTTGTATTATGCTCTTTAATCCACATTGCCAGTCTATGCCTTTTAATTGGGGAGGTAAGATCTTTGACATTCAGTGTTATTATTGAGATATGATTTTGTTTCTTGTCATTTTAAGTTCTATTTTCTATTTGATGTAGTGTTATTTCTCCTTTGCTTAGTTGCCCATCTGGTGGAGTTTGCCGTTCCTCTAGTTTTGGTATTTACTTATTTTTTCTTCCTGTATTTTATTTCATTAAATATTTTCACTAGTGCTGGCTTGGTAGTCATGAATTCTTCTAGTTTCTGCTTGACTTCATTTTTATTTATCCATCAATTTTGAATGATATCTTTGCTGGATATAGTAGTTTTGGTAGGAATTTGTTTTCTTCCAGGGTCCAGAGTACATTATACCAGCCCCTCCTGGCTTTCATGACTTGAGTTGAAAAGTCTGGAGTGATTCTTACTGTTTTTTCCCTGAATATCACCCATTCTTTTGTTCTCATTGCTTTTAAGATTCTTTCCTTGGCCTCTATGCTAGTCATTTTGATTATTACATGGCCTCCTTCTTTAAGTTTGTCTTGTTGGTGTTGTGAATGTCTCCTGTAACTGTTTGTCCAAGTCTTTTTCTATGTTTCAAAAATCCTTTGATATTATTTCTCTGAAGAGGTTTCTGATACCCTTGGTTTGTACTTCTAGACCTTCTTCAATGCCTATTATCTGTAAGTTAATATGTTTCATATTATTCCATATTTCTTGGACACTCAGGTTGTGTTTTTGTTTTGTCTTCTCTATATTGTTAACTGTGTTTCAATTTTGAATGAGCTATCTTCCAAGAATCATACTCTGTTTTCCATGTGGTCTAGCCTGCCAGAGATGGCCTTTAATTCATTTACTGACTCCTTCATTTCACTCAAAGCCTCTTTTTGGTTCTTACTTAGGGCCTTAATTTCTCCATTGATATGCTCTTTCATTTCCTGTACACTTTTTTGAAGCCTTTGATCATACTAAAGATCAAAATTTGGAATTCTCCTTCTGGTATTTCCTGCAGGTCAGTATTGGTGATCTCCCTTGTTAACTTGTGGGAATTTATTATTTCCTCACTGCTTTTCATAATTACGTTTTCAGAATTCTAAGGTTTATATTTCTGTTGTCTTGGCATCTTCTTCTTTGTGCATAAGTCCTGTGTCTAATAGTTATCCCTTTATAAAAAGGTCTATGCTGGGAGCATATATGTGCCTCTACAAATCTGTTTTATATAATCACACTTTTGAGTTTGTCTCCCAAAGCCTCTTTAAAATATATAGTTCTTGGTGTAGGCAAACAGGAGTCTCTGATTAGCTGCAGGCCACCGGGCTCTCTGTAGGGCTGAAGACTACCATGTTCTTGTCAGAGCCTGTAGCCTCATCTTTTTGGCCATATTTAACTGAAATGAAGCTCTGTCATGATGATCAGGGGGTGGGAGCAGTAAAAAGTTGGCATGACTCATGTGCTACGAATGGGTTTTACTATGATTTAGTAGCTTTTCTTGAATAAATGTTTCCTCATTTTCTGTCTTGTTGTATAACCTTAGGACAGTTTCCAGAGACTTTAATTTTTTTTTCTTTTTCAATAGTTTTTCCTAGTATTAGTTTTCCTACTAGAGATAGATCTGTAGAGCTCCTTATGCCACCATTCCAGAAGTAATAATTTCTACTCAATATTTCTGAAAGACAGAGTTATCAGTACTATGTATATGATGCATTAACTTTACACATTCAAAAATTTACTGATTATTAAGAATTAGGCACTGTGCTACATAAGCAAATAAACTTTCAGAAGATTTTCCAACTTTTAGTTAATAGCTAATGTCATATTTATGAATTTGAAACTATTTTTAAAATAAAAATTTTAATTTTATACTTGAAATAATAAAAAACCTCTTAAAATTGTTTCTAGGGCTATCTTAAATTTTATAAATCAAGTTTATAAAGTCTGTATACTTTTAAGAGTATATGATTAATTAAATTTTCTTCAAAGATTTTTATTTAACTTTATCTCCTCTTTTAAACATATACACTACATTACCAAACAAAACCCAATGAGAGCTGGGCGTGGTGGCACAGGCTTGTAATCCCAGCATTCAGGAGGCTGAGACCGAAGGATCCAGGTTCGAGGCCAGCCTCAGCTACCTAGTGAGGCACTCCACAACTTAGCGAGACCCGGTTTCAAAATAAAGAATAAAAAATAGGACTGGGAGTGTAGCTTGGAGGTAGAATGCCCGAGTTCAATCCCCAGTACTGCAAAAAAAAAAAATTGTTATATGGAATCTAGATATTTCCTCTATGACATTTATATTGATATTTATTCAAAATCTAATTATTATAAGTATGTATAAACTTTATAAAAATCATCTGGGTAGTTCCATATAAATCACTTATTTCTTATTCATGATAAATGATTTTATTTTCATAGAAGTGAAAAAGAGAAAGAGAAGGATTCAAGCATTCATGATATCAGCATATGAAATGATCAAATAATAATCATGACACTAAACATTGACTTCAAAACATTTAATTACTTACCCAATATTTTTAATAAAAAAGTATCATGCAAAGTAATTTCTCTTGGGATGGCTTAAATATGAATTCAATTTAAGAACCTGTACCAACAACTTATCTGCCAGTATCTCAAGTTTTATCATATATGAATAAAAAGAACTTTCTAAAACCTCACTTAGGAACTCTTATTCTCCCATCCAATTCCACTATAAGAGCAAAAATTAACCCTATCCTAACTTTATAACACAATCTGATAAATATGGCTTGGATTGCAAAAGTCTTTAGTAACAATAAAGAGAAAAAATAAAAGAAAAAATTACATATTTTAATTTTTAAACTTACCTGATATAAATAATCTTCAAATACAAAATAATAATCATCATTGCTTGCTGTCAACTTCACATCCTATAATTAGAAGTAAAGGGTACCGAAAAGAACCCAAATGAAACTGTCAGTAGTCTTAAAGCATATATACAACACTTAGAAATAATACTGCAATTAGTTTATTACTTTATATACAATTATAAACTTCTTCAATTAGATTTTATCACTGCTATATTTATCCTAGACTAAGATAAGCAATGCATTTATTTAACCTTTAATTCTTTACACTTTTTAAAGGTCTATTAGTAACTGTTTATTAATTCAACTTTATACCCTTTTAATGTAATATTTAGGTGTTGTAAAGCTGAAAAAGACAAGTAGATTCAATCATAACACCCCAAACCAACCATAACAGTCTGGTCTCAAATTACTGCTTCAATCTCATGGTTGAAAACTTTGCCCGCTTTCCTTCCTTCCTCCCTCTTTATCTCTTTCTTGGTCTTGCTCTGTTGCCCAGAGTAATCTTAAACTCCTGGGTTCAAGTGATACTCCTGCCTCAGCCTCCAGAGTAGCTGGGACTACAGGCATATGCCACTGTGTCTGGCACTTAAATCATTTTTCAAATTTAATTTATATCATTGTACATAGCACAGGCGCTGCATATTAAAAACATTTCTTTTTAAATGATATTAATGAAATAGGTAAAACTATATATTCTTACTTACTTTATAAATTAGACTGTCCACCAAAAGGTCATGTTGTATCACATTTGTCTTAAGCTGCTCATAATATAAGATATCCTAAATTTAAAAGTCGAACAAATAAAAAATACAGTCTAATTACATTTATAAAGTCACCCTCTAAAACTCTAATAAATACTCAATAATAGTGCTGTAAACAGAGTGCAGAAATTCTGTTTTATTCAGTACTATATCCTTCAAGCCTGACCAATAATACATGTTCAATAAATGTGCCTTTTCTCATCACTTAAAATAACATCTTGTACCAGGTGGGTATTCAATCAATATCTGCTAAATTATCATTTAACTTTAATAGTGAACATGGTATTTATTAAGTAGTGTCTAGGTGCCAGGCACTGTTTTACCTATTATACATGAGTTAGCCTATTTAATCCTATGCCAATAAGATCAAAGAGGTCAGTGATTGCTATTCACATTAACATTTGAGAACTATAGCCTATAGAGAAAAGTAACTTGCTGCTCAAGGCCACAGAGCCATAAGATTTGATTGCTCTGTACTACCTAATACCCAAAATATTATAAAATAATAAGTTTAAGCATAATAACATCAATAAATTTAAAGCTGTGGTATAGATGTAACACCATTTTTTAATCATTCTCCTATAGATGAATACTCAGGTTATTTCTAGTTGTTTGTCCCTATACATAAGGCAGCAATAAATATCCTTATACACCATGCTTTTTATCTATGGAGTAAACTGGCAAATGTAAGTTTGTAGGCTGAAGGCTTATGCACCTTAAGTTACAAATAGCCTGATAACTTTCCAAAAAAATCAATTCCAATTCTAACACCAAGAGCACATTTTACTAGAACCTTACCTCTTTAAACTTTCTTACACATGAAAACTGGCATCTCATTATTATGTTAATTTGCACTTTCCCAACCAACAATAATGTTGAAGATCTTCTTATGTTTCCTGGCCATCTAGATTTTCACTTCAGTGATTAGCCTTTCATAATATTTACCAATTTTTCTACTAGATTATCTTTCTATTCATAATTTGTTGGACTCTTGGTTTAGAAGGAGGATTAACCTTTCCTTATTTGTGTTTCAAATATTTCCCCTCACAATAACATGTCTGAATTTTGTTCATGGTATATGTTGATAATTCCTTGAAAGTCCTTTATGGATTTGAGTTTTCTTACTTTTTTAGGCAAGGCTCCTCACATCATATGTTTATACAAATATTTCCCTAAATTTGCTAATTTTTTTCATTCATGTATTTATAATACCTCTAGAATTTGTTCTCTTATCAAAAAGTCTGACTGTTTTAGATGGAAAGCATCATTATTAAGTAAACCATGATACTTATATTTTATAGATATTTTAATGTTTCTGACATTATTAATGAGGCAGTTTTACTTTTATAGTTATAATTTTTTATTGATAGTATAGACAAATCTACTGATTTTGTATAATTATTCTATATCCATTTGTCTTACCAATATCTTATTATTATAGCAATTTTTAATCTCTTTGGTTTTCTGATCATATGATCAAAATAATCTGTAGTGAAGATGGTTGTGTTTCTTCTTTTCCCAAACAGAAGCCAATTCATATCTATATATTACAGCATTAGCTAGGATCTAAAAAACTACGAATAACAGTGTTTGTATTACTACATTATTCCTATTTATTATTATTATTTTTTGGTACTTGGGATTGAGCCCAGGGGCATTCTACCTCCAAGTTATACACCGCAACCCTTTTTATTTTTTATTCTGAAATAGGGTCTCACTAAATTGTTGAGGGTCTTACTAGGTTGCTGAGGCTGACCTAGAACCTGTGATCATCCTGTCTCAGCCTCCTAAGTATGCAAATTACAGACATGTGCCACCATGCCCAGCATTCTTAATTCTTTTTTTTTTTTTTTTTTCAGTACTGGGGATTGGACTCAGGGGCATTCTACCTCTGAGCTATCCCCTCAGCCCTATTTTTTACTCTTTATTTTGAAACAGGTCTCACTAAGTTGTGGAGTGCCTCACTAGGTAGCTGAGGCTGGTTGCGAACCTGGATCCTCTGGTCTCAGCTTCCCAAATGCTGGGATTACAAGTGTGTGCCACCAGGCCCGGCTCAGCATTCTTAATTCTAATGAAAAGAACTTCAGTATTTCTGTTAGGTTTGTACTTAGGTTAGCTTTGGGAAATAGTCTTATTAGGTTTCAGTACTTGCATTTAATTTAAAGATTTCATTATAAATGGCTATTGAATTTTATCAAGGCCATCTGACACCTACTGACATTTTTTTCCTCCTTTAATATGTGTATGATGTGAAGGCCCAATGGCCCATCAGTCAACCCACTGTTGGTATAGATTCAGCGGATCCAAGTTGGCCAGTCTAGTCTCCCTTTTCTCTCAATGGTTCTCTAGGCTGCATGGTTAGTCAAAGAAGATGACCTTCTCTGTTTAGGGGCAGACTACTCTTCAGGTGAGAATTATTACTGATATATTAAGCTACTTTACATTTTATTCAAGGATCTTTATATCTCTTATATAAAACAAAGAAATAAGGTATATCTTAGAGACATTTGAAAATGCTGCTCTAGAATAGTTTTGGTGATTGTAATTTATTACTGTTTATTTAAATTATTTATTGGTGCATTATAATCATACATCGTGGTGAAATTCAGAATGAAAAAGGCATGCATGCACACATTCCTCCCCACTTGTGTATGTACATCATGTCCACTGAGGTGTTTACTTATCAATGCCAATTACAGTGTTGTGCACAGGAAGGTGGGGAGGAAGAGGGAGTGAAGTGGGAACTGGAGGAGGGCTCAACAAGTGCTATGTGTATGTCTCTATCACCCTGAACTTCATCATGATGTATGATTATAAAAAAGCAATCTCTAAAAAACAAAGTAGCTCCAATTTTAGTATCAGAGAATATTTAGCAATATCATTTGGTCTAAAAGTACTCTGAAATAAATCACAAGCTTTCTTCTTTAGAAAAGAAAGCAAGTGACTTTTTTGAAATTTTACTGTTCACAGAGGGAGATTTAAAACACAGATATAAGTACAAACATATTCATAATATGCAATGGTTAAAAGTATTACTTTTATAATAGATATTAAAAATGTTTGACTTTCTAAAAATTGCATCATTAGTTATATTCATTTTAACATAATTTTATATAATATGTAACTGTTATGATTACTACCATTAATGTTGAGCATTAATGTACCAGGCACTATGTTAAAAGACTCACATATGTAATTTTGTATACTGGTCACAACAATATTGTGATATAAATATTACCTATATTTAAGTATGGGTTAACTCAAGTTTAAAGAAATTTAAGCAACTTGTTCAATGATATAGTTTTAGTAAATTGAGGGAGCTAGAAGCTGAAAACAGGCTTATATGATTCTAAAACCCATATTGTTAATTGTAAGGCTGGAGAATTATTAGTGTAATATCCATTACAATCTTTGAATAATGGCTTCTATGATTAATGAGCTCATACTAAATATATATAAACACGCACACACACACACACACACACACACATATATATTTTAGTGAATATATATATATTCACTAAAGATACATCAGGAAGAATCAATGTCTTACATAAATTTTCTTTATTAAATGCATTCTAGTCTATTGCAGATTTACTTTCATATTCATTATATGTACAAAAATAAAATGTTCTCATACTTGGAAAAATATTTCATATAAATTATCAAGTAGGAAATATTTCAAAGGTAACTATAATAGCAAAGCATTAATTTCTTATACTGAGTTGCCCTTCTTTATTTCTTCTTATTCTCACATCCCAATTCTATTACATATCTTTACTGATCTGAATTATCAGATTCCATTTCTCAAAATTTTCCATTTTGTTGTGTATTTAGTTATACTATTTAATTGTTAGTAACAATACCTTATTTTGTCTTATCTTAGACCCCCAAATGACAGTGATTTTGAAAACAAAAGGAAACTGATATTTTTTTCTATTTTGAATAAGTGATCTTTGAAAAATAAGTAGGAATATCTCAAGTTTGACCCATCCTTTTCCTTCTTACCTCAGGTTGATTGGAAATATTCAAAATGAGAGCCCACAGTTCAGCTCTCAATGCTGTAGGACTACCTTGTCTGATATACTGTTGGGCAGCAGCACTATCTTGTTCTGCTAGAACTGTCAAAAGTATATTAAAATCTCATTAGAAAACTCATAATGTAAGAAATATCACTGAACTCTTTACTTACAAATTGTTTGGAAAGCTAACAGGTCTTAATAGCTTACGTAATTACTTCCTATCTTTTCTTTTACTCTGGATTTTGGTATGGCCCTATTTACAGCTCTAAAAGTTTCAAGCCTTAAGCTCCTCTAGCTTCTACCCAGCCTAGTACCTTGAGATCACTTTGCTTTAACTATAACTCCATGGATACTAATGCATATATACAGTAATTTTTGCATTCTATGATCAAGTAACATCATACCTGGAAACCCTTAAATTTTTATATATATTCTAATGAATCATGGATGTTTTAATATTTATAAGTAGTATAGGACATAAAGTATTACCACTAAGAATTATAATATGTAAGAATTTAACACATCTATTCTATTAGATGACATCTTAGCTATCTCCAAAAATCAACAGCAAATAGGAATTTTTAAGAAGTAAAATAAATAAATAAATCTTTAAGAAGGCCAAAATTCCTCAATCTCTATGTCCATATATGAAGGACTCACTACCAATTTCGTTAACACGTATGGAAAGGGAGGAGTGGGGAGCTAGGTGAGATGCAGAGCGAAATTCACCAAGTGATGTGTGCATGTATGTTTGAATCATTTTGAATCTCACAATGATGTATAATTACTATGAGCCAATAAATTATATAACAAAAAGGTAAAAAATTATTCTTAAACAGTCACGTTCACCAAATACATTATCTTTTATTCTCATTTTCATTTATTTTCTTTAAAAATATCAACTATTCAGACTAGAAATAAGGGCCCACAAAATAAAACAAAACAAACAAAAAATAAGATAGACAATGGCTAATGTTTGTCTAACAGTACCATTTTCTTATGGTTCATTTTGAAAGGAAAAAAAATTATATGCAAAGAAAATGGCATGGTCAGAAAAAATAAAGGAATCATAAAATAAAGAGATGAAACAATCTTTAATTTGTAATTGTGTTTAATGAAAGTGTCAAATAATGCAAATGAAATTTTTAAATATGATTTTGAAAAATTGTACTAGGGAGTTTGGTAAATGATAATATAACTGTTACAGAAGGTTCATTTTGACACAAAGATCTGTACTTTATAGTTCAAAGACAAAACAGTATTTATAAAAACAAGGAAAAGAATCTTCAAAAGATGTGTAAATTATTCCCCAGCATATAAAAAGCTGCTTCAGTCATTAAATCTTACTATTGTGAACAGTCAGTGGAAACTGGTCCAGTTACATTTTCTCCTGATGCAGGGGCATATTCTCATTAATGCTAATGAGAGATTTATGGGCACATCAAAGAGAAAACCTGCCTCTGATTGTAAAATGAAATTCTACTGCTGAATGGTTTAATCTAACATCACAGAAGAATGTGTGCCTGCATTTTCTTTTTAGTGAGCAGCTGGGTACTTCTGCCTCTGACATTTATTGATAAGGCTAAAATGATGTATTTTTGTTCTAAATAAAGGTTCCCATTCAATTATTTATATAGTTCAATATTATTCCTATTTAGATTTTTAGCTTTTCAGAGATTAAATTTCAGTTGGGGGTATTTCATGGTGATATTTACTTAGAACTGTTTCATTTTTCAGGAATCTTAATAAACATAGCTAGCAGCTTACCTTTTTGCCCAATACGCACATGCTCATTTTCAAAAAGTTCTAAAAATGTTAAAAGAAATAAATTAGATATAAACGTAATACATGATGTCCCAAGTAAAGATTAATTAGTTATTATATAGAAAAATAGTATTATTATATTATTATGATGTTAGTAACAATCAAGTCCAAAGATGTGTAGCAACTTACCTAAGTCATATAGCTAGCCACTGACAGAAGACTAGAACACTAAGTACCCTAGCCCCAGTCTAGCATTATCTCCATGACAATATAGGTCAACCATCCTTTAAGTCAATTTTCACTTTATTTTTATTATTTAGCTAAATGGCACCCTGGTCTTTTATAAGAAGTGCATTGTATTCGTGCTCAAAAGGAGAAAAGTTAGAGAAGTTGTCTGGATGGTCAAGATTTAAAAGACACGATTTTAAAAACCAAATTCTGCTTGAGGGAGATGCCAGTGCTGGTGATATAAAAATGAAAATAGTTAATGACAACCAGCAAGGGAAACATAAGTGTTGCTAACAAAGATTCTGCTAACAAAACAACTTAGGCATCTAATGACTTTTTTAAATTATTTGCAAAAAGACCTTTAGATAAAAAGACAAAATCTAGTTGAACTCTGATAAGTACACTACAGGATCCTATTTAATAATCAACAGTAACAAAGGAGAGAAAAAATTGTGCTTAGTTTTCACATATAAAAAATTTACTACATTAATTTGAAAACAGCAAGATAAACCTTAAATTCACTCTCATTTATTATTTATCATTAATTATATGCTCTGTATAAGGAATACTAACCAGGAGGCACTTGTGTAGAGTCATCTATACCCAGTTGTCCTGTATTTAAGCCAAGTTCTACAAAGCATTCTTTCTGAAAAATAACATATGTAGAATTAATGCACATCTCAGACTTTGCTACTTATTGAAAGGTCACCTTCACCTAAACATAAGCTTACATAAAAATAATGATATAAAAACTTTGTTTCATTCAAATATCTAAAAAGGAAAAGGACATTATTAGACATCTAAATAATAAAACATTAGTCTAAAGTGAGGAACAAAATAACCATAATTCTATTTACTACAGGTATTTCCATATAACATTTAATATTTTCATGTGAAATAAACATGAATAGAAAAGATATGCCAGGCGTGGTGGTGTAAAACTGTAATCCCAGTACTTGGGAGGCTGAAATATGAGAATTGCAGGTTTGATGACAGCCTCAGCAAAGTAGTGAGACTCTCAGAAATCTAGTGACCCCAAATAAAAAAATTTTAAAAAGGGCTGGGAGTGGTTCCAGGGTTCAATTCCCAGGATCACACACTCAGAAAAAATAAATACATAAATAAAAGCATTAGGAAAAAAATATACAATTGTTACATAATTCTAATATATAATTCCATATATATGGAAAAGAAGCAAATATATAATATTTCTCTAATTGTAGACCCTTTGGTAATATATTTCTTTTGCTTAATTTTTCCTACATAGAACAAGTTTTTACTTTGATATTTTTTGACCAATATGAATGCTCCTATTTAAATAAAAAAACTTTTCCAAAAATTGTTCTTGATTTTTCCCTTTTAGGCAACAGACTAATCAGTAAGGTGAGGAATGTTAATTATCCTTTTGAGTAAAGAACTATTTTCAAACCTTTCCTGAACGCACACAGATAAACACACAGACATTCACAGCATAGGTAGCACTTTTCAATTTTATCTCCTAAAATCATTGTCTAAAATTATCAATATCATAAGCCTGTATCTGTGCTTTCATATATACATATATATGTATGAAAATTTAGGTATATATGTGTATATCTATCTACATATACTTTTATTAGTGCATTGTAATTATGCATCATAGTAAAGTTCAGAATGATAGAAACATACATGCACCCAGCAGTTGGTATGTTTCTCTCCAGATCCCACAGCGCTCCCCTCTCCTCTCAGTACATGTAATTGAAATTAGTACTGACAATTTATATGTGTACATAGCATTATTTGAACTGTTTCTTTCATCAAATCTCCTCCTTTCCCACCTCTTCTCCTTAATTCCCTTCTACTATTTTACTAGAATCTGTCATTTATCTGAAGTATCTTATGTTTACCGATTTCTCCCTATCTTCCACATATGGGAGAAAACATACAACTCTTCACTTTTTGAGACTGGCTAATCTCAATTAGCATAATATTCTCTAGTTCCATCCATCTTCCTGAAAGTTGCATAATTTTGTTCTTTATGGCTGAGTAAAATGCCACTGTGTGAATATATCAGTTTTGTTATCCATTCGTAATTTGGCCATCATGAATTATGCTTTCTATGGATAGTACTTCACTCAGCTTCGAACCAAATAAAATAGCAAATATCCAGAACAACTTAAATTTATTTTTAAATAAAATTTGACTATCGAGTACTCTGCTAAAATAAGGATTAATTAGATTTATTTTCCAGACTTCCTCTACTTATCTAGTGATGTCTAGGGAAAGTAATTATGTTTGTCTGGTATTTTTAAACATATAAAACCCCCAGATTATTCACATTATTATTATTCCCAAAGTAATTAAATATTTCTATTAATATTTGCCTCAGTATGCTATTATTATAATTGCTAAAACCATACTTCCTTCCCTTTAAAAATGGAATGAATGAGTTTAATCTTTCCCATTATCTATTTAAGTTAGTGATTTATTAGTTAGTGGCCTTCACAATTATTCAGACTACACATGCATAGCTACATTTCATTTTTGTATTGATTTCAAAAAACACCAATATGTTTCAATTTTTAATAAAATTAACTTTACACTTCAGGTACTGAATTTTATGTTGCCAATTTTTAATAACTAAATAGGTAAAAATAATGTGACTCTTCCATTTTGAACCATTGTCTTCCATTTATTTTATGATAATCCTTTCATAATCACTAGATCATTGATTATGTATTTCGTTTTAAGTAGCCTTGCTCTTCATATTATTGAGGTATTGAGGCCCTTCCAGGGCACATCCCCAACTGATCTACTTCCTCCAACAGCTAGCAATGGGTTAGCCCACTGATGAGGTTAGAGCCCTCATGATCCAATTGCTCCTCCAAAGCTCCACCTCTGAACTTTGTCCACTTGGGACCCAGCCTTCAGCACATGAGTCCTGGGGGAATACTTCATATTTAAACCATTTTCTTACTTCTCTTCTGAAGGCATTAGGGATAGGTGTCCCTGCCTTTCCTGTATGATATGATTCTGACTCTAGGATGCATGGTTTATATGTGACCCTGGTCTTTCTTTATGAGTACTGAACTTGTTGAAGCTCTGTGAATATCCTGTGATGCAATAATGGGTAGCGCTTAAACCTATGGCCTTCAGGAAGGGCATGACTTACTAACATCTTGATTCTGTACTATTAGTCTCCAGAACTATGAAATTAAATTCCTGTTGTTTAAAGCCATCCAATGGTACTTTATTTATGGCAGCTGTATGAAACTAATATGTAAAGTATGTAGGTGGTATTGATGGTTGGAATTACAACTTTAATAAAAAATTTTCTTTGTGTGTGGTACTGGGATGGAACATCGGGGCCTTCTACCTGTCTTTGGGCTACACCCTCAGATCTAGCTTATTTTTTATTTGGAAACAAGGTCTTGCTAAGTTGCTGAGAGCCTCACTAAGTTGCTGAGGCGCCACAGCTCCTTAACAGTTGGATCATGAGCAAGGCTCGGTCCAGTGGAATCCTGCAAGGCAGACACTTCCAAGAAGGGATATGTGGCATATCCTGCTTTACATTATAGTATATTCTGGGAGCATTGGGTACTTTGGGTCTTGTTTTTACACTTACTATTAAAGAAAGTTTCTTAAAAAACAGGTGGTGGCCAGTCGGATAACAACCTCTTGACGTTAGCTGAAAAAATAGTGCCTTCAGACAAACAACATAAGAATTCTCTGATCACTTACAAACATTAGTCAGAAAACAGGCTTTGCAAGGGTAATTCGGATATAATTACTAATCAACCTTATGTTCTCCCTCAGCACACAGATATAGAAAACAAAAGCTAAGCCAAAGAGATTTAGGTCTACAATCATATCTATGGGTAAAGAAGGTTATAAGAATATGGGTATCTGGTACCCCTTTATAGGATCAAAGCACAGGCAGTCTTTGCCCACTCCCATAGTGTCATCCTGGAGCATCACAGGATACATTAATAAAGACAGACTATAGTTGACAGAAACAACAGATGGTTTAGAAAAAAATCCTTAGCTTAGACCAATGGATACAGGCCTATTCCTAGTTAATTTTTAACACTGCTTTGTACCAGAGTCAAAATAAAATCATTATATACTGATGTATAACCTTTAAAAAAAAAACAAGTTTGCTATCGTCAAACTGTCTGATGACCTGTCCATAAACTTTCCTGTTCTATGTGCTTCACTGCCAAATGAAAAGCATAAAAACAGCTGCTTGTAAACAATAAAGTAGATACGCTTCATCACTACATTTGGTGTGCGTATTCTCACGACCTTGTTTCATTCCCCAACTGTAGATGGACCCCCAACTCCTGCTAGGGCTGGACCCTGGCACTGACACTGGATTCAAACCTGCGATCTTCCTGTCTCAGCCTCCCAAGTACTGAGATTACAAATGTGCACCACCAGGCCCAGCTGATGAAAATTAACTTCTTGGGCATGTACAGGGAAGGGGAAGGAGAGGGTGGGACCCAGAGGAAAGTGCTCCAAGAGCTGTGTGCATGTATGTTTCTATCACTCTATATCCCAGTATGATATATAATTACAATGCACCAAATAAAAGTCTATAGAAAACAAAAATAGTGTTTGAAGTCTTGTTAGTAGAGGTTTATACAAAGTGCTGTGGTTATATGGAAGGCGAAGTAGCAGATTCTTCTGGAAGTGGTAGGAAGTCTTCTTAGAGGCATTTCCTTCTGAACTAGGTCTTAAAGGAGTTTTCTATATAAAGAAGCAGGGAAAGGATGATTTCGAGAAAGATTCAGCATGTGCAGGAGTGGGACTAATATGACTTCTGTCTAAAGGGACCTTAATCTGATACAAATGCAATTCTTAGCTATTGGAGAATCAACAGCCTACAGCTAATTTTCAAGAAATTATGGTTGTATACACTAGGTGTATGGTTAGTCCTTGTGTTGGTCAGCTTTTCATTGCTGTGACATACATCTCAGAAAAACAACTTCAAGGAAGAAAGATTTCTTTTGGGTCATGGCTCCAGAAGTTTCAGTGCATGGTTGAGTAGCTCCAGAGCAGAAACATCATGGTGGAAGGAGGTGGCTACCAGCATTTGTCTCCTTATTTCTAAATAACAAGTATATATTATTTTTAATTCACTAGTTTCACATATCTATTGATTTTATATGATAAATCAGGATATTAGATCATGTACATTCTGTTTCCTTTCCTCAAACATCCCAATGTATTTATATTGATTTTTGGTTAATTCATATTATGAGTTTGTATTATTATAACTATATAAATGTCACTCACTTGTGGGCTATATTGTATTTATGAATATATTTCCTTTGAATTTGTCCTCATATTATTCATATTGCAACCTTTTTCACTTTTACAATTTTCATGAATCATTTGCCTCTTCCTATAGCCTTTAACTTCTCTAAAAAACCCTCTTCAGTGGAATTTCCCATGGAGTCAAGCCTGTGAGATCATCCATATTTTCAACTGTTTTTCTTGCAGGCATCCCTCTTGAAACCTTCAGTCTCCTGCTCTAATCCAGGATCACTGTGCTCTAGTCCTTTTGCAACTTTTGTCCTGCATTTTCTTCTCTTTACTGTTATTTCTAGAAATTTTCCTTGTCTTTGCTTGGAATCCTGTTTTTTTGGTCCTATATTTTTATTTTTATTTACGACCTTATTTGATGTACTTCTAAGAGCTCTGACATAAGAGAAAGTACTTTAAATCATATATGTCTGAAAATCTCTACTCTACTTCACATTTGATTGGCTGTTGGTTACATATACAACTGTAGGTTTGAAATCATTCCAATTTTTATAGGCATTACTTCAAAATCTTCTAGCTTTCAGTCTTGCTACTGAGAAGTCAGATGCCACTCTAACTCCCAACACTTTGTATATATCCTGTTTTTCTTCTACAGAAGGTTTTCAATATTCTCTTTTTCAAGTGCTTTGGTCTGGATCTTCTTTCAAACATAGCATTGGGTACTTGGTAGGCCTTTTCATATTGGATATCGATGTCATTCAGTTCTTAGAAATTATAACAATTATATTTCCTGTTTTCTTTTTCTAGAACTGTTACTGGTCAGATGTTAGTCTTCTTGAATTGACCTAGTTAAAAAATCTTTTCTCTCCCAATTTTCATTTCTTTGGTTTATTGGCTCTATCTTCTGATTTCTGCAGTTTGTTTTTTCATCCCTTATACCAATTCATGTTTTACATGCCATTCTTGATCCAAACAGCTCTTTTTCATTCTCTAATGCTTTGTTGTTTTAATGGGATTCTGATTTTGTTTCATAAGAAACATTCTCTCTGAAAATATTAAGTTTCTCTTAAAGTCTTCTTTTGGGAAGAAATGGTTAACATGTTCACATGGGGATGACCTTGGGTTTACCTTCTCTCAACACTGTTGTCCTAGAAATGTACTGGTCAGAAAGTGCTAAGAGCACAATGCCAACTATATTAGTAAGCAATGTATTGATTAAAAAATATATGCAACACATATTATATTATATAACCTGTAATCCTAGGTCAATCACTCGTATTTAGAAGCAAGGCAATAACAACTGATTTGAGTTCTGTCTGAGAGCATTGGACACAGAGTGTGGTGAGCTTCACTGTGAGGCAATACCTAGCCAGCTGTATTTTTTGGTAAGGGTCTTCCAAATGCATGAAGTGAGTCTTTTCTCTGGTATTCTAGAGTTGGTAGAGGGTAGGGAAGGCATAGTAGTGGTGGTAGGGAAGTAGATTTTCTCTTAATCCCTGTTTTCACTGCCTCAGATCTGTCCTGAAGTACACATGAGGTCTCTGAATTCATAGCCTTTCAGATTCAGTATCTCTTGTAAATATCTTTTTCTTCATGTGGGGAAAAGAGAGTCACCTGACTATGCATGGTGGTAGGACTTTTGACAGGGACTTCCACATAATCTCCAATTTCAGCCCTCTGTTTTACCACAGTCTCTGTGACACATGGTATCTCTGATTCTTGAATCCTTCCAAGATCTATGGGGAAAATCACTTTGCTTCTTGTATCCATCAGTGTTTAGTTAGGAAAGAGAAACCATACCAGAAATGTGGTGAGGGAAAAAACAGAAGTAGCAAATGCAGAAAGGAACTATGACTTCTAGGTTGAAGGAGAATAAAGAAGTTCAGGAACTAAGAACTCAGGAAAGGGCTGCCCTCCCACTCCTGGCCTCAAAGCTGAGATTCAGGCCTTTAGGGAATGGAAGTGGCTGCCACAGGAACATGTGGACCAAGGTTGGTGAAAAAACTCCCCCAAAGAGGCACCCTAGAGCTAGGATGCTAAGGATGCTGAGGGGAGTGTTGCTAGGCCTTTTTCATGCTTATCCCCTGGTTTCTGCACACAGGAACCAAGAAAGGAAGCCCCTTCCTCTTGCTATACCCTTGCAGTGTCCCTCTAGAGCCTTCTATTGACAACAGATAACATCAGGTCAGCTGACAAAGGGAAAGTGCTTATAGGTTCCAGTTCTAGTATAATAAAGCAGAGCACTGAAATGTAGATTCAGAAATAAAAGATTAAGGTGATTGCTGGCAGACATCTCATCCATATTTCCGGTCTTCTGGAGGCATTTAGGTTTGACCTTCTTCCTCTTTGTCTAAGTCATTCATCGTGCGCTCTTTAATGTATTAAAGCTCTGCGTTATAAGTTGTTTTTTAGTTTTATTACAGACAGTATTTACATATCCGTGTTTCTTATTTTTTGGAATGATTTTAATGAAAGAATGAGGGATAATATCTTAACTCCTCTATCAGGAAGTCACCTACAATTCATTTTAAAAGTAGCTTCCTCACTGAACTATAATGGTCTTCAGAGCAAAGACAGTCTGCAGTTCATCCTTTTTTTCCCTATCACCCTCAGTACCTCCATGTTACGAGCTCCATGAAGGTGGTTAAATTAAATAAAATGTAGCTTTTTAAAAATAATTTTATAAAACTTGCAATTTGTTTCAATCATTTTTATAGTCATAAATCAGGTATATGAATCTCAACAAGCTGTCTCATAAGTCTATGCTGTTTATTAAAATAAGGAATAAGCAGAAGCATTTGTAAGTCAATGTAAGCTCATTTTTAGAACTAAAAAAAAATAACTCACTCTATATACACATTTGCAATAAAAAAGTCACTTTTATTAATTTTTTAATGAGTATATTGCTTTAGATACCTGCTATACCAAAACAGTTTTAAAAGGTTGTTTTCTAAAATACATTAACTTATTTGTTAATATCTATACTTACCAATTCAGGAATGTCTTTAACTTTCAGAGGAACTTGAATCAAACCCAAGTGAGTCCTGAAACTAAGAGAATCACCATTTTCATAATTTGGGTTGCGAAGATTAATTAACACCTAAAAACAAACCCAACAAAATTGGTTAGTTTCTTTATAGGATGTTTATACCTGTCAAGCAGTGATATTCTTAGTATATCATCACAAAATTAAAAGCTATTTGGGGTTATGCATATACTATAATTACATTCCAAAATGGTATAAAATTGTATTAAAATTTTTTACAGTTTGAGAAAATAATAATTGTTTGATTATAACACTTTACTGGGGAAAGTGAAAGAAAAAATTGCTTCACTTTGAACATCTTTTCTATGTGTTCTTAAAACCACGTTTTCTACTTTTATTGGTACTTTATAGTCTCACATCACAATGCCGTTCATAGTAATACTGATACACATGCAACAGCGCTTGGTGGGAACTCCAACACCTTTAAAATCAAAAACTGAAAAAAATTTTGAAAAAGATGGTAGAGTAACATTGCAATCCTCTAAACCAAAGCCCCAAGAAAAGAAGAAGAAATTTCAGAAAAAAAAGGATCATTTATATAATTTTCAAATATAAGAAGATAAAATCTTAGATATTTAGATATCCTTTAAAATCCAGGAATCTCACTTCTGTTAGTATGAATATGGAATATAAGTCTAAGAAAGTGATTAAATGTTAACAAAAATAGTGCAGAATTTTAATGAAATACTGTTTATAATGAAAAAATATGAGACAAATATCCCAGGTAGAGGGAATTACTTAGTTAACTCATATAATAAGATATAGACTAATATGTTTCAATTAATATAAAGGACATGAAAAATGTTCATAGCATATTATTAGTTTAAAAATGATACTAAGAGTAGTTACTGCTATATGATAGTATTGTGCTAAATTTTATTTAAAATTGTATTCTTAGCTGGGCATGGTGGCACAAGTTTTGATCTCAGTATTTGAGAGATTGAGACAGGAGGATTGCAGGTTCGACACCAGCCTCAGCAACTTAGTGAGGTCCTGTTTCAAAATAAAAGACTAAAATAGGGCTGACAGTGTAGCTCAGGGGTAGAATGCCCCTGGGTTCTATTCCCAGTACCACAAAAAGAAAGAAAGAAAGAAAGAAAATTGTATTCTTATCTATGTTTTCTTATTTTCTTAATAATTAACATGTAATCTTTGGAAATAATAACTTTAAATTTTTTGTGTGTGTATGCGGTATTAGAGATGGAACCCAGGGGCATTTTACCTCTGAGCTATACTCCCAGCCCTATGTTATTCCTTTATTTTGAGAGTCTTACTAAGTTATGGAGGCTGGCTGTGAACCTGAAATCCTTCTATCTCAGCTTCCCAAGTACTGGGCTTACAAGTGTGTGCCACCATGCCCAACTTTAAAAAAAAATTTAATTGAAACTCTTGAGGGAAAAGAAATCAAGAGTCTAGTGGAGACAATTATGATGACAGAAACATCATATCTGAGAAAGGAACTGATAATTAATGGCTGATAAAATAGAATGTGCTATAATGCCAAAAGATGTTTCTAAAATTGTGAATACCATATTGAAACAAACAGTATCGATAGTGTTTATTCTTTAAAATAAGAGATTTAACAAAGAATCAACAATGTTAAATGCAGGTAAGTATAGGATAGCATAACTTTAGTCTGTTTACATAAATAAAGGATCATACTGCATGAAAAAGTCATAAACACAGAAAATAGAAGGTGGAGAAGAGAGTAACTACATGGATAGCAAGAAAAAAATTAGAAATGTAGAAACTATAACTAAGAAAATAACTGTAGACAGTGTTCTTGAATTAAAGAAAAATATCTCCATATGACTAAATAAAAGATCAATTGAGCATCCGTCCTCAAGGAAACAGAAAACCCAAAGGGCCTGGCATGATGGTGCACACCTGTAATCCTAGTACTTGGAAGCTGAGACAGGAGGATTGCAGGTTCACAGCTAGCCTCAAAAACTTATAGAGAGGCCCTGTTTCTAAATTAAAAATAAAATAGGACTGGGGGTGTAGTTCAGAGGGAAAATGCTCCTGGGTTCAATCCCCAGTACCACACAAAAATAACAAATTAATGAATAAATGAATAAATAAATAAATAAATGAGCACTACTTAAAAAAAAATCCACAAAGATAACCATACAAAAATTACATGAAACTTCAGCTCTTAAGTGCTAGAAAAGGAAAGCATTTAAAGACACTTTTTAAAAAACTAAAGAAATAAAGCCATTACCATAAAAGTACTTTTTTTAATCAAACAAATATCTTCTTAAAGTTAAAAAGTTGACTATGTACAACTCCAAAAGGCCTGAAATAATTTCTAAAAAAAAAAAAAAAGATTTACACTGGTATCATTAATATCAAGTTCAGAAAAGGGATAAGAATAAAATGCGAAACATTCATTCATTCTACTTATTCACTTAATATTAAGCAACTTTGTGCTATGCACTGCTCTACCTGGTGATAATAGAGCAGGCAAGAATAGAATTAATTCGCAGCTGATTTGTGGCTGTTCTATACTTATCTCCAGGGATATCTGGAAGTCTGGCAATGACCCTTGGCCAAAATAGGATGAAATGTACTAAATAATCACTTATAGTGGGCTATTTAATGTCCAAAACGCCCCTGGACACATTCCATATGTTTGCTTACATTTTTTATTGAAAATTTTTGTTCCTGATTTAACCAGTGGGGGTACAAAAGACCTCTTGAAAAACTTGTACCTTTGCTCTCCCAAACAAGGTATCCCTCATGGTCTTGATATTTGATAACCCAAGAACAAAGCATATCCTATGCAACCTATAAAGGACCATGGGAACTGCTGGAAGTGTGGATCTCTTTGCATTTGCTCTTGCTGCAATAAAGTCTTCTGAGGTTGACTCCTGTTAAATCTTGTGAGTTCTGGCGCTACGTACTGCTGCAGCAATGAACAAAACAGAATGAAAAGCTCCAGTCCTTGTGGTTCTTCCATTATACTGGCAGAGAGCAGGAAATAAGCAAAATAAAGAAATAGTATGTTGTATAATGATAAATGTTATGGAGAAAAAGATGGAAAGGGGTATAAGGAATTCCAAGCAGGGGGGCCAGGGGATTTCTTTGCTGAGAAGGTGATATTTAAGCAGATAGTAGGCATGAGGAAATAAGCAGATAGGTATTTGGTGAAACACACTGAAAGCAGAGAAAACAAAGAACAAATCAGGGGGAAGCAAGGAGGCTAAAATAGTTGGAGTAGAAGAAATCAGGAAGAAAAGTAGTAAGAGATGAACTCAGTGTTTATGACCACAATCATAACTTTGCATTTAAGTAGAATAAGATGGGAAGCCACTGCATACCAGAAGAGTGGCTTATTTGAATTGCACTTAAAGATTGATCTCTCTCTCTCTCTCTCTCTCTCTCTCTCTCTCTGAAAGGTGTGCTAAAAATAGATTCTAGGTAGACAGGGAAGAAGTAGAAAAACTACTACATAATCCAAACAGGAGATTATAATAGCTTGGACATAGCATGGTATGTGGTGACAGTAAGAAGAGGATAGACTTTGGATACCGCTTTAAAGGTAAAACTGACAGGAATAAAAGTCTCAGAGAAAGAGTGGAATCAAAGAATGGTGAATTAAAGTAATAAGTCCTAACTGCCTACTAAAGAGTTCCACTTGAATGCTTGCTATGCCTCTCAAACTTAGCTACTCTTTTCATCTTCCCTAATGGACCTGTTTCTCCTCTGTATTCTCTATCTTCTGAATAGACACTTGGTGGACATTATTAGTAATCTTTTCTTTTTCTCATAGTCCCCATATCTAATTAGTTCCAAAAGCCTCCTTAAAATCTCCTTCAAATCTATCAAATCCTTTCCATTTCTAATACTATTCTCTTAGTTCAGACATTCATCATGTCTTGCTTGGACTCTCAGAATAGGAGAAGGAATAAAAAAAGAAAAGATTTACTTAGAACTTATATATGCCAGGCAGTAGACCACATGATTTATAATCACTATTTTTTTAAATCAAAATCTTCCTTATTGATTCATCTGCCTCTAATCTTTCCATATTCCAATGCATTTTTCCAAGAGCAATTTCCAAACACAACATTTTCACTGATTCAGTAACTCTGAGCTTTCTACATGCTGATCCCTCTGCCTGGAAATATTCTTACATCATAATTTCTCAAATACTATTTCTTCATTAATATATATGTATTTATCCAACAGAACCTACCTCAAGAAAATCCTTAGGTGCATAAACAGGTCGGAAAAGACTTAAATCTAGAATAAGATAGATTAAAACAAAATTTCAGTTAATATATTAAGTCCTATCATTAATAAATGTTAAGGTCTCTTTCCTATGTATCTGTATATATAAATTATTTCAAACATTTGCTGAGTGTCAATTATTTGTTATACATTGTGTTAAGCTTTGGGAATAAAAAATAAATATAAACTCCTCCCTTGTCAGCCTAAATGACATATTACAGAAGAAATTAAGAGTTTCCTATTCATAAAATATAATAAATTATTTGTAATTGAGTTGACAAAACAATGTCAGTGTAAATATAAATGTTCTATATGAGAATTCTCAAAGTACTTAGAATACAAACAACGCATTCTTAGTGAATTCTTCTAGTTACACTATTGTTCCCCACTTTGAATTCCAATTGCACACTGTTTCTTTTATAATGGCCTAATTCCCCACATTTTTTTCAACAATGGAGAAAAAAGGGGAGGAGAGGGATTATACATATGTTTGTTTATATATTTACAGGTATTTACTTATCATAGTAAATGAAATACAGTTGTTACTCATTATCTGTTTATAAAATTGATTAAATTTTAAAATGAACCAAAATAAATTCTTAAAAACATTCTAATGCCTTGAAACATTTTTCATTATTGACCATATCTTTAAAATCTCAATGTAATTTAGCTTGCAAGATTTTTACCTTAATTAAAAGGTAAGTCTCAGGAATCCACTGAATAAATTTTATTTATTATTTTTATTAATTTTTTTTTTTTTTGCAGTACTGGGGATTGAACTCAGGGGCATTCTACCTCCAAGCTATACCCCCAGCCTTATTTTTTATTCTTTATTTTTAAACAGGGTCTCACTAAGTTGCGTAGTGCCTCGCTAGGTAGCTGAGGCTGGCCGCAAACCCGGATCCTCCAGTCTCAGCCTCCCAAATGCTGGGATTACAAGCGTGCAACACCACACCTGGCTTATTAAAATATTTTAAAATGTTATTTTAAAAAAGGATAAATGACTTAAATATCCCCAAAATAATTGAGAACACATATCAAAGTTAGGAATTCTTAAACTGCAAAGTAGAAATTTAAGCAAACAAAGCAGATGATAGGAAATTAGTGAGGAGGGAAAGTTGCTATCCTTCCAAAAAAATTATTTTTTGTGTTATTTTTGAATACATAGTTAAGAGGGCAATTCTTTTCCCATTACTACATTTTGAAGAAAGTTCTTCTTACCTGGTTCATCAGTTCCCATTTCATTCCATTTATTGAGCAGTTCTTTCTGTTCTCCACCTGGTCTCTAAAAAAGGTAATTTTTAAATTGGTTTCATTTTTGAAGATTAGCAATGCAGCTTAAAAATAAGAATCAATAACTTATTTAAAAGTTTATATAAGCTTCAGTAACACAAAGAAAATAATCTTATTAAGCATGGTGAACTTTTTTGGAATTACACTTAAATTAATTATTTAATTGCTACATTGTAAGTAGTCTCAACAGCTCAGTTAGAATATGGTGCTAATGAGTCCAAGAAAAAAAGGTAAATGACCTATACTGGCCAGTTAATTTCACAAGTAAAAACTGCTCCTCAGCCACATACTACATCTCTTACCCCATCCAGCAATCTCAGAAATGCATCGCAAGGGGGACTGGCCAAGAGAGTGTGACTATGAGTCAGTAGCATCATCTTCCTATATGAAAGACAGTATATTATACAATACTACATATTTAGACAGTTTTTCATATAAATTTATTCTTTTTTTACGCCATCCTTGTAGGGACTTAAGAGGCTTGTCCTTGGATATTACCAAAAGTATTACTGACTATATCTGTTCAACAGAAGGGAATAAATAGTAGGTAGGGAGAATGAAATGAAGGAAGAAGCTGTATGGAATCCAGAACAACCTCCAATTGATTTTCCCCTCCTTTCCCATCTCTCCCCCATTAAACCCAGAGTGATAAGTTAATGTTGAGTATTAGATCAAAACAGAATTTCAGTTATGCAAAGAGATGAAAAATTGTTCTTTTCATTCTTTATATTGTACCATATTAACTATTACAAGATCATAATGTGCCTGAACATTATCTACAATTCAAGGAGCATAGCTACTCTGCTGAATTAGCCAAAATGTAAGGACATTAAAAGTAAGTAAACCCTTCAAAATATATTCATAATCTTTACAGTCAAGTGTCTAAATAATCCATACTATAGATTTCATATTTCTACTTATTCTCAGAAAGGGTTATTAATATAATCACTAAAGCAAACATAATAGAAATCTGTATAGAATATACCCACATAGTTGGCATTGACAAATTTTTATTTCAAAATAAGCTAATACATTAGAAAGAAAGTAATCATGGGCTTAACAGTTATATAAGCTCATCATACTTTTCAGTAGTTAATTCGCAATAAAATATTTAAGATGAAAATATTAAAAAGTACCTTTCGTGCCAATGGGATACTCAGTTCAGTGCACATACTATTTAAACTCTTCAAAATTCTTTTTTCCCAACTTCCCTAAAACACAAGGAACAACCTATTATTGTTTTTCATTACAATGCTGAAACTAATAAAAACATTAAAATTATGAGTTACACAGAAATAGTAAGGCAGGTTGAGATTGGTTACCCTTATTCATGCTTACTCAAAAAATATTGATTAGTGCCTACTATATGTCAAATACTATCCTTAGAGCTATGAATTAAGCAGTGCTATTGTTTGGATATTGAATGTCTCCCAAAGTATTAAGGACTTGGTCCCGGGGTGGCACTATTGGAGGTGGCGGAACCTTTGAAAGGTGGAGCCTAGTAGGAGGTCCTTAGTTCTTTGGGGGCATGCCTCTGGTGGGAAATGTGTATGGTTACCCTCATTTTGCAAACGAGGAAACTTTTAAAAAGAAATTATGAGATTGGAATGAGAAAGGATAGTAAGAACTGAAGAAATGCTGCCCAAATCTTTATTTAATTATCATTTTTTCTTTTGCTCCACAACTGAAACAGGAACTAAGACAAACCCTAGAACAAAAGAACACATGCACATGCACGCGCGCGCGCACACACACACACACACACACACACACAATGGAGTTTTACTCAGTGATAAAAAAAAAAAAATTGTGTCTAGAAAACATCATGCTAAGTGAGATAGACTAAATTCAGAAAACCAACGGCCACATGTTTTCTCTCACATGTGGAAGCTAGAAAAAAATAGGAAAGAAATGATAATTCATAAAAATAAGGATAAAGACCAGTAGAATAGTAGAAAGGGATTGGAGGAGGGAGGAGGGGAAAAGGGGGTCTTGAAGAAGGAAACAGACCAAATAATATTATGTTTGTATAGCACTCGCACATATGGGGAATGAGGAGATAGGTGGAAATGCACCAAGTGCGTTTTAAAGTGAATGTATCACAGCATATTTCCAAGGTCTGTGGCTGGTTGTATGCTTTTACTGATGGACTGTATCTCACATCATAATGTAGTTTCTAGTGATAGTGACATACATACACATTGCACTTGGTAGCCTTTCCCCCTGGCTCCTTCCCCTCTCCCCACTTCCTCATATAGGATACTGAGATTGATATTGGTAGTTTCACATATATAATGTCAATGAAAGTGATTTATTCATTGATTCTCCATCCCCCCCACCCCTTGCTCTACACCACCTCCATGACTCCATTGCAGTTTCTACTCCATTTTCTCAAGTCCTAATTACACCCTAGCTTACACATATGAGAGAAAACAATATGACCCTTCACTTTCTGTGACTGTCTAATCTCACTTGATATAATGTTCTCCAGGACCATCCATTTTCCTGCAAAAAACATAATTTTGTTCTTTATTTCTGAGTAGAATCTCATTGTGTGTGTTTCCCATAATTTTATAATCTACTCATCTGTTGATGGACACCTAGGTTGGTTCCACAGTTTGGCTACTGTGAATTTTCCTGCTATAAACATGGATATGCATAAATTACTACAATATTCTGATTTCAGTCCCTTTGGAAAGATACCCAGGAATGGCATATCTAGATCATATAGTGGATCCATTCCCAATTTTCTGAGGAATCTCCACACTGATCTCCATAGTGGGTGTACTAGTTTGCAGTTCCCACCAACAGTGTAGAAGAGTTCCTATTTCCCCACACTCTCACTAGAATTTACTGTTGTTTGACTTCCTTACAATTGCCAATCTGATTGGGTTTAGATGAAATCTCAGGAGAGTTTTGATTGCATCTCCCTAATTGCTAATGATGTGAACTTTTTTTTATGTATTAGCCTTTTGTATTTCTTCTTTTGTGTGTCTATTTAGTTCAATTCCCCAATTCTTGATTGAGTTGTTTGTTTAGTGTTAATACTTTTAAGTACTTTGTATATAATAGATATTAGTCCTCTATCAGATGAGTAGCTGGCAAAGATCTTCTCCCATTCTGTAGGTTCTATCTTTAGACACTTGATGGTTTTCTCTGAAGAGCAGAAAATTTTTAGTTTAATTCCATTCCATTTATTAATTCTTATTTTAATTTCCTGAGCTTTTGAGGGTCTCATTGAAGAAGTTTCTAGCTGCGCCTACATGTTGGAGTGTTGGAACTATGAGCTCTTCTAGTAATTTCAAAGTCTGTAGTCTAATTTCCAGGTCTTTGATCCATCTTGAGTTGACTCTTGTATAGGGTGAGAGGTAGAGATTTAAATTCATTTTTCTACAAATGGATAAACAGTTTTCCCAACATCATTTGTTGAAAAGGCTGTCTTTTCTCCAATGTATGTGTTTTGCACCTTTGTCAAAAATTAATTGGCTATAAGTGTGTGCATTTGTTTCTGTATCTTCCATTCTGTTCCATTGATCTATGTGTCTGTTTTTGTGCCAATACCATGCTGTCTTTATTACTATAGCTCTGTAGTATAATTTGAAATCAGGAATTGTGATGCTTCCTACATGGTTCTTATTGCTAAGAATTGTTTTAGCTATTTGTCTTTTGTTTCACCATATTAAATTTAGGACTGATTTATATTCTTTCATTTCCTATACACTTTCTGTGATTTCATTTGTGAGGCCTTTGATCATACTGAAAATCAAAATTCTGAATTCTCCTTCTGGCATTCTCTGCAAATCAGTATTGTTGATCTCCCTTGTTGTTGAGTTTGAGAGTTTATTGTTTCACTTTTGGTCTTCATTCTCAAGTTTTCAGAATTCTCATGTTTGTATTTCTTTTGTCTTGGTATCCTCTTTCTCTTTGTGTGAGACTCCTATGTCTCTTTGTTATCCCTTTATAATAAGGCCTATGCTTGGAGTATATATCTGCCTCAATGAATCTGTCTCATATAATCAGATTTTTTAGCTTGTCTCCAAGAACCTCTTAAACAAGAGCAGTGCTGACAAAAAGGAGTCTCTAATTGGCTGCAGGCCACTGTGCTCTTGAAGCCCAAACTCAGCAAGGTGAGAGACTATGCTGTTCCATTCAGAGCCTGAGGCCTGCTGGTTAGGATTTAATTCCCCACAGATACCACCACTGCTCTGCTGGTTGTGAACCTGTAAAACCCTGCAGAGTGCCAACCTCTGGTCTCTGTGGTCACTGGGGCTATGCTCAACAGGACCAGAAATTGCTATGTTCTAAACATGTTACCAGGCTGGTGGAGCTTTGATGACCCAGGGTCACCACCACTGATCTGCTGGTTGTAATCACATGGAGGCCTGTCAGTCACTGGAGTGTGTGACAACCAGGCCCAAACTCTGCTGGTAGAGGGAATGCTGCATTCCCAGTCTGTAGCTGCAATCACATAAACACCTGCTGGCCCCTTGCCTCTCTGCTTTTAGGGCTCAAGCTCTGGCTATTCTGAGCCTGGGGCTTGGGTGACTCAGTTATTCAGCCTCAGGGACACTGCTGCTGCTGTGGGCAGTTGAGATCACATGAGACCTAACTGCCATATGGCCTTGGTACTTGTGGCACTGCCGGTCATTAATTTATAGTCTTCCAAGCCTGCAGTACAGTTGAATAGTTATTTCACCCCACAGACACTACTGCTGACAGGTCTGTGATGATTGCTGGAGGCCTTATATGGGCACAGTGAACTGCAGATTCTAGGTCCCAGTAAACAGTTGACCCACATTCCTTCCCACCCAAGTGTCCCTAGGAACTATTTGCCAATTCATGTTTCTGCTGAGTCCAACTGTAGCCCCCATCCCCACCTCTGCAGAGACGATTTGCAAACTCACAGGTCTGTTCATTGTCTCTCAAATCCCTGCAGCCACGCAGGCTCCTGCTGGGACAGTTTGTAAACTCATGGTCTTCACAAGTGTTACTCAGGTCCCTATAGAAAGTAGGAGTTCAGCTGCAGTCCCAGGAATTTGCTCAGCAGTTTGGCTGGTCTGTCTGTAAATTCACAGAGGTCTTGATGAGGTGGGATGTAGCCACTGAGGTCCCTGAAGGAAGGTCCAGTTGTTTCCCAGTCCAAGATCAGCTGTAGCCTCAGGAGTTCACTGGGCAGTTTGGCTGTGTGGTCTGGGGAGTTGTGTCTTGAGGTATTCAAGTGTGGAGAGAAGAATGTGATTACTTTTAATAATGGTCTTCTGCTATCACTGGCTAGACAAGATTCTACTTCTTTTTGCTGGAGTTGGTCTCCCAGAGCCGCTGGTCCCAGCAGCTGCTAGCCCAGGTGTAGGGTGGCCAAGATAGCACTGCCTCTGTTCTCCATTCACCAGATGAAACACATAGAGCTCTTTTCAGTCCTCTGCTCTAGGTGCTGTGTCTAATTCCACCACATTTGTGCTGTCTTTCTTCTGTTGAGTTCTGACTACTTTTCTTCTTCTTCTTCCAAGAAGCCCTCTTCCTGCTGGTTGAGTTCCAAGTCTCAAAGCAACCAAAACACAGTTTCTTTCTCTTTTGCCATCTTTAATCCCCCCCAAATAATATTTTTGATACTGACATAACATTGTCTTTTAGATATACTATGCTATATTCAATATGCTATATTCATTTGTGGATATTCATTTAGATTCTTTTATGTTTCTTACTATTTTCCTGAAGAAAAATTTTGTGTTTCTGATTCTTTCTTTTACATAGGTTCTAGAAATGGAATTACTAGATAAAAATGTATGAATATTTTATAGGAGGGTACATTCTCCATTTTTTTGTTTACTTTATTCATTCATCATTTACAAGAATATCTATTGAGCATCTACAATGGGTCAGGCACTGTGCCAGAGATACAATTGTAGAAAGAGAGATACTAGACTTCAGAGGGGCTACAGAACCAAGGTGATGATATAGACAACTCAAATATTATGATATGGAAGTACAGAGTGTCTTCTGTGTGGAGAATTGGAAACACAGGACAAACTAGACAAACAAGCACTCAAACTTCCTGAATATCTCAGATCTGGGGCCAGAGAGTTCTCCTAAGGAAACTGTCATCTCACTGATAACCTAAATGTTGTGCAAATAAGCCAGAAATACATGGGATTGAAGGGAGGCAGTTTCAACATAAAGTTCTGCTGCAGTAAGTGAAGTAGGTCAGGTATGATTTGAAAGAGAGACTGTATAAATATTTGGCAGCGAGGGGTAGGATGGGAGGAGAAGGAAGGGTAGTGTGAGAAGGCAAGAGGTGACACTGGCATAGTAGAGAAGGGCAAGATAATTTATAGCCTTGTAAACTACAGTAAGGAATTTCAGCTGTATTCTGAAAGTCTTGAAGTTTTAAGAATTGGGATGACAATACAGAAAGCACAAAGACCAATTAGGAAAGGAGCAAAAACTGAAGTGATAAAAAAACGAATAAGATTCTCATTTTTTGCTAAGGTTACTGGATTGATAGAAACAGAGTAAACCCAACCACTTTGCATATCTATATCATTTCTAGTATTTATCGCTATCAGTTCATAGTATATCCATATCACTAGATACTATATCACTCTCAGATTTTCCACCAACTGACAATTTGTCTGAGCATTTGTGGACTAGATAAAGAGGCAGACTGAATAATAGCAGAAGTGTAGATTCTGAAGCCAAACTATCCAGGTCACATCCTACCCCACTTACTAATTTTGTAAAGTTAGACCTACAGAAGTCTATTAGAGTAACTCACTTCATTGGGTTGTCATGAGTAATAAACAAGTAGATTTATATAAAAAGTACTAAAATGGTTGCTGGTATGTAATTAGAGCTCCATGTGCTTACTATTGTTAGTTCACAAGAAAGCTTGTGCACTTGTCAACATCATGCACATCAGTTTCTCCAAATAATGCTTTCTTTGAAAGGTGTACCAAAATATTTCTCAAAGTATTTTACATGCAAATAGAGTTTTATGATCACATAAATTTGAATATCACTGGATTAAGTAAAATTAAATAGCTTTGTTTACTATAGAACTTTTCTGAGCCTTTTTTAACATGCCAAAATAAAGTTATTTAATACTTAGGATTGTAGTCCAATACTCCTTAATTTGAGCAACAAAATAAAGGAGTACTGTTCTAAAATCCCATGTATAAAATAAACATTCATGAGTCCAAGGCTAGAAATGAAGCTTTGTGGCACTTGCCTAGCATGTAGGAGGCCTTGGATTCCATCCTCAACACCATATACACACAAACAAGAAATTGTAAAACTAAGGTAATATCAATAAAATATGGACTTTAGTTAGTAATGTTTCAATCAATATTGGTTCATTAATTGTAATAAATGTACCATACTAATGTAAAATGTTAATAATGGGGAAACTAGCCATGGGCTCTATGAAAACTCTCTTTACTACCTTCTCAAAATGCTTTTAAAGCTCTAGTCAATTAAAACTAATAAAATATATTAATTCATCAAGAAAAGCAGTGTGCCTAGATTCATAAGCTTATTTGTCTAGGACCCCCCCCACACACACACACTCTGTGGCATATCTCTCAGCAAGAAGCCTTACAACCTCATCTCCCAGAAAAATTAAGATCCTATATTGTTTGCCAAAAATTTCAGATATATAATCATATCTAACATATGATTGCCAAGAGGCAATCACTGCTCTGAAATGTTTCCCCTACAGATTAATTTTCACCATTCCAGAACTTTACATCAATAGAATATTATAATATACACTCTTGATATAAAATTTCTTTTACTTAATATAATGTTTTAGTATTCATTCATAGTATTATGTATATCAATAGTTTGTTCCTATTTATTTGTGAATAATAATTCATTGTGTGAAGGACATAGTTTGTTATTTATTCTTCAACTGATGGACAATTGTGTTATTTCCAGTTTGAAGCTCTATACATAAAGCTGCTATGAATGTTTTTATACAAGTCTTCTTTGTGGGCATTTGTTTACCTTGAGTAAATACCAAGAAAAGAATGTGTGGGTCATAGCCTATACACATGTTTATTTTCATAAGAAACTTCCAGACTTTTTCAAAAGCCTGAAAGTCATTTTACACTTCTACCAACAAAGTATGAGAATTCAGGTTACTCTATAACCTGAATTGTCTTGTCAGTCTTCAATTTTGACCATTCTATTGGTGGTGCAGGGTTGTATTTTTATGTGATTTTTATTTTTCAACCATTAAAAATGTTTTTTTTTTTAATTCCTATCTCGCCAGTACTATAAAAAAGAGGTGGCACCTGGGCACGATGGCATATACCTGTAATTCCAGTACTTGGTACAGTAAGACAGGAAGATCGCAGGTTCAAGGTCAGACTCAGCAATTTAGCAAGACCCTCAGCAACTTAGCAAAACCCTATTTAAAAAATGAATAAATAAATAGAAAGTGCTAGGGGTATAGCTTGGAGGTACAATGTCCCTGGGTTCACTACCCAGTACCAAAAAAAAAGAGGTGGGGAGGGAAGAAGGAAGGCAGGAAGGAAAGAAGCCACAGACTAGAGGCCAAGACAGGAGGATACACAGGTTTGAGGTCAGCCTTGACAACTTGGTGTAGCCCTCTATAATTTAGTGAAATCCTGTTTCAAAATAAAGAATAAGCCAGGCATGGTGGCATACGCTTGTAATCCCAGTGCTTGGGAGGCTGAGACAGGAGGATCACAGGTTTGAAGCTAGCCTCAGCAACTTAGTGAGGCTCTCAGAAATTTAACAAGACCCTATTTCCAAATAAGAAATAAAATAGGTCTGTCGTGCAGCCCAGAGGTAGAAGGTCCCTAGGTTCTATCCTGAGTACCACAAAAAATAAAATAAAATAAAAATAAATAATAAAATAGAGCTGGATTATAGCTCAGAGATGTAGAATGCCCCTGGGTTCAATCTCTAGTACCACACACACACACACACAATAAAAGAAGCGGCAGGCTGGATTTAGCCCATAGGCTATAATTTGCCAATCCCTTATATAGAAGTTGACATTGGAAAGAAAAAGAGAGGAGTACTATATATACACACAATAATACATACACTTATCATTCACATATATTATTAACAATTAGCAATAGGCTTTAAGAATGGTCTTTCTATTTGCTTCTCATCTTTCAGTCAAGATAGAAAATCAACCTTTGTTTTTTATACCTAATATGCTAAAACCGATACTTTATACTCTTTGGAAACTTCCAAAAAATATTTAGACCATCCTTCTTAGTTTTATTTTCTTGAGCTTAAATATTTACAACAAAACCACACATATCTTTCATACATGTATTGTTTAACTATTGTGCTTTATGACAAATCAATAAATATTACCTAGCACTAAGAGGCACAACCTAGAGACAGAAATATGTATTTCCTAAAAATCTTCACTTTTTATATTGTATCCTTTACCATCTAATTTTGAGGGTTTTTAAGAATGAAAATAAAAGTTGAAAAATAAAAATCTGCCTATCATCCACTACTGTGGAACATGGTAACTCAAAACAAAAAATTTTCAAGAGCAGCAGATCCACGATAATAATTGTTGAAGTGGAGTGATGAATTCATGGGAGTTTTTCAGGCTGTATTTGAAATTTTTTATAATTAAAAAGGTTTAAAAATCTATTTCTGAGGCTATGCTGGAGAGTAAGGCTAACTCTCTCATGCCCATGGAGCACTTCAAAAGTGGCAGTCACAGAGGCCTACCCAGAACTGAGAGAAAGGTTCATGAACAGTGCTGTGCCAAAAAGAGGTGCACTCAGCTGTGCCCAGTGAAGAACAGCCACAAGAGTGGGGGACATGTGATAGAGCTTGTTTAGGATCCATTTTAACAGGTTTTTATAGGTTTTCAAAAGTGGTTAAATTATTTTATCCTTTTAAAGTGATTCTTAGATGTTGCCAGCCCCCTAGTATCTGACAGCTTACTGTGAGAACAAATAATACTCCAAATGCTGTGTCAGTAACACTGGCTTCAGAGGCCAAAAATTTGAAAGAAGAGATCAATTCACTAACATTCATTCTTTTAATATTACAGGGCATAAAAAATGGATTGTGACATAATACTTTTTATCATATTTTAAATTCAGGCCAGGATGATGCAAAATTTTTCCCCTTCCATTCAATTTTTTTTTTTTAGGATTACTACAGTTTTTTGTTTGTTTGTTTTTATGGTACTGGGGTTTGAACTCAGAGGCATTCGACCTCTGAGCTACACCCCCAACCTAATTTTACTTTTTATTTTGAAGCAGGGTCTCGCTAAGTTGCTGAGGGTCTCACTAAAGTTGATGATGAAGCTGGCTTTCAATCTGTGATCCTCCTGTCTCAGCCTCCAAAGTACTGAGATTATAGGCATGTGCTACTACATACAGCTACTATACTTAAATAAGTATGATCCTTGATTATGGAAAATAAAAAGGGAGAATATGGAACTCCTATTAATATCACTTTAGTGGTTCCTACCCAGTCTTTCATATAATGAGTAATAATATATTCCTGACTTCAACAAAAATCTTACTCTGCATTACATAACTTGGCATGGTAAAATAAAATAAAAATGAACAACAGCCAACCTGTGCTTTCCTCATGTATATCAAAGGCTCTTTAAGATGTTCTGGAGGTGCAGTAGGATGACTAGGTAAAGGATACCTACAAGCAAAAAGAGGCAGCCAAATATTATACATTATTTTTGATAATTAATTCCATTGGTGTGAAGTTACTTACCTCTTTGTATTCCATGTTATAAATTAAATAGAATATTAGTTGTTAGTTCTATGTGTTTATACAAGGTGCCAGGGTCTAATAAAACTAACTGGGGATCGAACCCAGAGGCATTCTACCTCCAAGCCCCACTCCCGGCCCTATTTTTTATTCTTTATTTTGAAACAGGATCTTACTAACTTGTAGAGGGCCTCACTAAGTAGCTGAGGCTGGCCACAAACCTGCAATACTCCTGTCTCAGCCTCCCAAGGACTGGGGTTATAAGTGTGCACCATATGCCTGGATAAAACTTCGATTTTTCTGATACTAGTATTGATGTTATACATTAAAATTTTAATCATATATTAAAAGATAGACTGCATGATAGGCTGAATTCATAAATTTAGCTAATCTCTATAAATATATGAAAATTATTTTTACTCCCATAAATATTTACTGACATATATATTTACTGATATAACATAAAAATGAATTTTAAGGTTAGTAAACCTTAACTTACTAATATATCAACCTCATTTCATTTTTCTCAATTTCCTTATCTACATGGCTATATATATTTTTAAATAAATGAAATGACAACATAAACACTACTTTTACTAACAGGTATGTTTTAATGTATAATACATAAATCCAAAAAATTAACAAAATTTGAAAAATTTAATGTATTATGAATTCTTTCTGTTTTTCAAGTAACATATTTTATCTTCAAAATACATAGTTTTCAAAGAAAATAGATTTAATTAGTCAATTAATATCTGAGCCATTCTAGGTACTACGTATGTGGTAGTGATTAAGACAATATCCCCTGATCTCATAGAGCTGATATTCTAGTAAAAAAAAAAGGCAGTTAACAATTATGAAAAAAAATCAAATTATATCAGGTAGTAATAAGTGGTGAAGGCAACAGGAAAGCCCAGTGGTTCAACAATCTCTTCCATAACAATATATAACTCCTAGAGCAAAGCAGCCATGTTCCAATAATGGAAAAACACAGACTGGTCCAAAGTAGGACAGCAGCATGTAAAGAGTTGAAAATATTCCAAACCACCTGCATCTGCCCTGGAGCGTAAGTTAAAGGGATCAATTGTCAATAAGAGACATTTCTGGAATGGAAAACAGCAACCTACTCCCATGTAATCTATGATAATTTCACTAATTGATTGTTTCTGGCAAATTATTTTTTCCACTAAAATCTGCTTCCATGTACCTTTTCCCACTCACAAATGGGAAAAAACTGATAATCTCTAGATACCTCAATATTTCTTGTCTTTTAAAGTATCTTACAAAAAAGTAAGATACTTTAAAATTATCTCACATTGCCTAATATATTATATATAGGAATTGAACATGTGGTTTATAAATATTGTTTTAAATACTTCCATTTAGTGACAATTATATCTAAGTTTAGTAAAATTTAAAAATTCAGGATTGACACGAGAGAGCATTTACTAATGATCTCAAGTTATTCAAGGAAAATTACCCAAAAATACAGGTAACAAGAGGCAACCCAAAAGTCATTCAAATGAAGACTAAAATCACATTAGATATTAACTTATTCATAAATATTTAATAACCTATTATGTGTTTGAAGAGAAAAATGAATAGTCTAAAATCTGTCCTCATAGAACTTACATTTACTAATATGAAAAGATGAGAGTTGTCAGATAAGAACACAGAGAAACCCACATAGCCCTCTTGATTCTAGCTTCTTGTCCCCCCAAGTTCCCTAAACACTTCTCAGATTTCTCACCAGCTGAGAGTAACAATGATTCCTTGTCTACATTCATCTAGAAGGTTCCTATCCAGTTTCCTCTGCGTCCAGACATTTTCAACCTATTTGCTTGGCAGTTACCCCAGAGTGATGTCTTCCTTATTCACCAGCATTTGTATTTCCAGTGTCTAACATGATGCCTGGCACATAACTAGATAACCAATATATTGTTGAATTAATAAAAGACAAAGCTGAACATTGTCACTACTTTGCTTAAAGTTCGAAAATAGCACTCAAATGCTTTTAGGATCCAGTCTACAAGGCCTTGAGTAAGAAGCACATCCCTACCTACAAATCTAGCATCAGATTTTGCCATGCCCCCATCATCTACTACCATCCAACACAAACTTTTGTTCTTCCACTGGGCCACATTCGTTTCCACCTCTAAACTTCTAGCCCACTATTCTTTTCTGCCTAAAATGCTTTCTTTTTTACTCCTTCCCCTAACTCAGCCTACATATTGATTTCTTTGGTAAGCCACCATGGCATCCCCAAATCCAAGTTAAGTGCCTGTCCTATGTGCTCCTTGTACTTATTGTACCTTTATTACTTCTTTAAAGTCTATGTGTCTCACAGGGATATAAGCTCCATTAAAGAAAAAACTGTTCAGCTTACTCATTCATTATTCTCAGTACCTGACACAACAAATAGAAAGTAGCATTTAAAACTCAGAGGGAAAAGAAGAACCATATGATTAGGACATTGGATGTACCCAGGTCTACTGCTTAAGCACTCTCCCAGTGAAAGCCATGGATGTTTTAAAGACTTACCCCAAAACTTGTGGTCTAGTTTAAGAAACTCATTATTTAAAGATCCTTCCATGATAGTTCTACTGCTGTTCAACACTCATACCTCTTTGCATGTATCTTCTGTAACAGTAGACTATATCATATGTTTTTATAACATGAAAATATATAGTAAGCTTTTTTGTTTTAAGACATGGTAATGGGGATCAAACTCCAGGCCACATGTGTACTAGGCAAGTGCTCTACCACCGATCTAGATCTCCAACCCTTATAGTAAGATTTTTCCAAGTTTTATTTACTTCTTTGGTTTATATTCCTTAAAGGAAAATGATAGTTATCTAATTATAAACTGCTCTGTACAAATTACAATTAAGACTAACAAATATTTATCATGTACTAGCATTGGTAGATGGTTCAATAACTATTTGTAAACTCACTGTCACTTATGTGATGTTTCAGAAGATAATTTTTAAAATGTAAAACACAATTCTTGTTCCAGAACACGTTCAATCCAGATAAGAGATAAGATAAAGATATACGTGAGATGTATTAAAATGGGCTGTGAAATCAGAAAGCTGGAGGTCAAGCCCTACTGCTATGCTTATTAGCTATATGATCTTCAGCAAGTTACTTAAGCGATTTGCTATGGTTTAAATGTTTATCTCCCTCCAAAATTCATGCTGAAATGTAATTGACTTTGAGACATGAGTAGATCACGAGACCTTCACCCTCTCAGGCAATTATAGAAGGCTGTTCGGTCCCCTCCCCCTTTTTCCTCTCTCTCACCTTCCACTACGTGATGTTGCAGCAAGAAGGCTCTCACAGATGCTGTCACCTTGATATTGGAATTCTCGGGCTTCAGAACTGTGAGTCAATAAATTTCTAATCCTTATAAATTAGTCTCAAGTATTCTATTACAGTAGCACAAAACAGACTAAGACATGGTCTAAGCCTTAGTTTTTAACTGTAAATGGTAATAACCAACTCTACTTCATAGGGTTGTTATGAGCACTACATTAAATAAGTAGATGAACACAAAGTGCTTAGCACAGGCACTGGGCAATGTAAATTATCATTAATACATTTAATAGTTAACACAATAAGAAATACATAAATAATTGCTTAAAATGAATGAAAAGATTTTTTAACAAAGAACACCATCTAAAGTGGGAAGAGCTAATCTGACTGCATAGCTCATGTACTCCACATACCTATTAGGCATGAATACTCCTCTTTCCATTCTGCTTTCTTTTCTCATTCATCTAATGATTGCTGCCAATGAAAACTGCAACAGAACATGCTAAGTCTACTTTATGCTTTTGACTTATGTTAGTTGAAACACTTATTCCTCACTCCAGATGTGCCCTTCAGTGTGAAAAGGACTCCATTACAGTAACACTCTCAGCCTCCCCACAGGGCTTTACTCACTATCCTATAGACAAACTTTAAAGCCTTATTCAAGTTTTAAACCTGGAAAGAATAAACTGAACATGCTCATGCTAATAAATGATATTTGAATGGAATGTTAAGTCTATTTAATTGTGGAGTTTAGTTGAGGGACTCATTTTGCTCTCACACTAGCCATGCCCTCCTATCTGGTCAGTGATAAAACTATAAAATTTTGACCTCACATCTGGCATTTTTTTTATCTTGTTTCTCCATTTGTTCAGAACCAAAATGAGGAAGAAAGGTAGTATCACTGAGCTCCTTCAAAAATACCAACAAGTTAGCAGGGTGTGGTGGCACATGTTTGTAATACCATTACTAGGGAGGCTTCCACAAGAGGATTGAAGGTTCAAGGCCAGCCTCAGCAATCAAATCCACTGTAACTTAGTTAGACCCTGTTTCAAAATTTAAAAAATAAATAAATAAAAGAGGGCTGAAGCTGTAGCTCAGAGGTAGAATGTGCCTAGGTCCTATCCCCAGTACCACATACACACACAAATTCTAACAAGTTATTAAAAAATATTTACTTAAAATTCTATGGTGTAGGATATTTAAGATATTATAATGAATAAAAGATAGTCTCTGTCATCAGATAAAAAGGGAGTCTAGCACACAAAGTTGTTTTTAGGAATAAATGAGATCACAAATATAACAATCATTAGCAAGCAAAATATCTTCAGATTGAAATTTCAGTGTTTAGAATTATATACAACACACATCTCTACTATATATTTTGAATTATAAATCTTACTTTTTATGTTACTAATCCCACCAAAGGTATGGTCACAGTGGATTTCAAATAACATATAACATGTATATTCAATGTTACTGAAGAACTCAAAAACCAACTGGGAAAATGGTGATAAGCATAGAAATAAATACTAATCTAGAAAAGAAAAAAGTATATATAAAGCATATGCCCACAGGCTTTCATCTGAATCTCTTTATTTTAGAAGCAGTCTGGTTAGGCTGGGTTATATCATTTCCCAATTAACAGTCAATTAGAGGTGAAATGGGAGTGCTAGAAACCAGAGATAGATGTTAAAAAAGATAGAAAAAAAATAGCAGACATAGGATTCAGACTTTAATCCCATAAGGACAAAAATTTGGTTTATCTTTCCATACTATATTCCCAGTGTCTAGCGTAGTGCTGGCACCTGGTGGGTACTCAAAAAATAATCGATGAGCCGGGCGTGGTGGCACACGCTTGTAATCCCAGCATTCGGGAGGCTGAGACTGGAGGATCCGGGTTCGCGACCAGCCTCAGCTACCTAGTGAGGCACTCTGCAACTTAGTGAGACCGGTTTCAAAATAAAGAATAAAAAATAGGGCTGGGGGTATAGCTTGGAGGTAGAATGCCCCTGAGTTCAATCCCCAGTACCGCAAAAAAAAAAAAAAAAAAAAAAAAAAATTGATGAATAATAGAATGTTGAATAAACTACAAAAATTAACATTCTGGACCTGTATTTTTTTGTGATGGAAAATAATTCTATATAGCTGGGCATGGTAGTGCATGCCTGTAATCTTAGTACTTAGGAGGCTGAGACAGGAAGATCACAGATTCAAGGCAAGCCTCAGTATCTTAGGGAGACTCTCATCAACCTAGTGAGACTCTTTAAAAAAAAAAAGCTCAGTGTCTTCATCCAATCTCCATTACCACACACACACAAAAATTGTTCTATATGTCTTAACATACTATGATGATAAATCTAGATAACCAAACACATTGATATTCTTAATAATGAAACCAATTTTGCAAAGAAAAAAGCAATTATGTGTAGAATGATCAGTTTATAAAGTTAGAAAAAAGTGTAGTATCCAAAATTGAACAATAAAAAGAGAAATGCAGTGCTCCCTATGTACTCTGGATGAATGGATTGTTAAAATAAATTTTTATTGGTATTTTTACCCATCTATTCATTATTAATCCTCAGGCAAGGCTGTAGTAATTTTTAATTATATTAACTTACTTGAAATGCCATATAAATACTAATGAGAAATAATGAGTGTACACAGCAATATTGGTTTTATTATCTACAAAGTAAATATAAAAAAATAGTATCTTAAAATAGTGGAAAAAACTCACACACTCAATTCACTATAAACAGCATTCTGAAGTTTCTTCTCCCAGCCTGTTTTTAAGAAAAAAGAATAAAATATGTGAACATATTATCTTTTAAATGAACAGATATCATAATGATATTTAACTCACTAAAACTTTGGCACCATATTCATTTGTAAAATAACTTTGTCAACTGCCAATCACTGTGTAAAGTAGTATTAAAGAATTGTTTCCTTGACATTTACCATAATCTTTGTCTAATACTGAGTAGCAAAGTCATCAACAGCTTTAAATAAAGCTGTTGCACCATTTTCTCAAGTTGGGAGGAACATTTCCTTCTTTCACTATCAAGATGTTTGATCAATGATGCTGGGTGTTGTACTATTAATGCTCTGACAAATGTACCAAGCGGAGGGGTAAGACACAGTCTGACAACACAAAAGCAGATCACAAGTGACTAGTTAAAATAAACTAGTCAGTGACTGGACAACAGAAGCAATTAGGAGTTACTACCACTTAATATCTCAGTTCTCATGTGTAGGCATTGGTATAGAGAAACTCTCTTCTTCTAAAAAAGAAAACAAATCTGATTTTCTTTTTGTTTTCTCTGAAAATAAAAGAACAGAGATGAGAAAAAACGTATAAGGAAAAAAGCCAAAACTGAAAAGTACAACGACTAAGGGTATACTTACCACATTCAGGATAGTTTGACCAGGAAGACAAACAGTATTTTAAACAGATTATTGCAAAGCAGTCATTCCCAGTGTTCCTGAATTCTTGCACCATTTTATTGAAATGTCTGATAGTTATAATTCTACCCAAATAGAAACTCATTCTTCCATAGTTTTTCACAATTATGAATGAGTAACTGAAAGTCTAGGGATAAAGAATTAGAAAAAATTACACACCTGATATTTTAAAGAATTCCTTAATATCTTCTTTTAGTGATTCAAGTTTAATCTCAGGTCTCTGAAGACTGGCCTAGTTTGTTTGTTTAAAGAAGAAAGGAAAAGACAGAGATCAAAAGTAAATCATTTGGGTTGACATATAATGATTATGCGATATTTAAAATGAAACAACCAAATGTGATTATTATTTGAAAAATCCACTATGAGGTTATAGCACCTTAGAAATATAGAAATTACACCAAAAAGAAATCCTTTCTCACCTACACTCCATCTATACAAAATATAAAAATGTGTAGTTTATGAGTGCTTAACATATTTATCTAGGGTTTCAAGTAGAAAATACATTCAGATCTTATAAATACATTCTCAATATTATATCCAACAGATGTGGCACCTATACCTAATGACAAAAACACCAGTTTCATCTATGTGAATTTATCTTTGTACAGTGTCTTCTTCTTTGGATAGCTCTTCCATGTAAACATGTGTTTGCTGAGCATTTTTTTGAAAAATATATAAAACTACTAAGTTTATAAATGTTTATTATTAATGCCTCTTTCATGTTCAATTGAATGCTTTCTATTCAAACTGGGTCTTTTTGTTTGTTTGTTTGGAGTTTTTTTTTTTTTTTTTATTGGTCTTTTTAGCCACACGTAACATGTTTTGCAACTCTCTCAAATTCTAGAAGCACCGTTTTTAAGACAACATTTTTATTAGGGTGTGCATAAGTATTCCAAACCTAAGAAATCAAAAATTGATCTTATCTTCCACTTATTATCTTGTTCTTTTTCTTCTATTTTTAAATCTTCATCAATAAAATTACCACTCACCAAATCTTCCTTATCAGAAATTTCAGAGTTATTCTCAATTTCACCCTAACTCTTTCATGACTCAACCCCTTTTGGGGAAGATGGCACTGGTGGCAGTGATGTTTTCTTAAATCTCCCTGATTTCTACATAAAAACAAGTAAAGCAACTAAAGAGTAAAACCAAAATCTAAAGGAAAATATTTACAAAAACTAGGTGGCAAGATTTCCCCTCCAAACTCAAAATGCAATCAGCTGGGATAAACCAACAACTGTGAAAGACCTGTATGGTACTGGCATTTATATAGGAAGAAGAAGGAAGCAGTGGGATATCTGATGCATGTGAAAGGAAAAGAACCCCCAAATAGCCAACAGATAATGCTCTGGAACACATGAGGAGTGAACATTAAAACAGGCACTAAAACTGGGAGGGATTTTGCCTAATATATTATATAGCTGGTGAGATATGAAGCAGTCTAGCAACTATGAACTCTTAAAACTGACCAATCAGTGCTCCTTTATCTAATAAGGTCACATGGGATAAAACGTTGATAGCTTTATCAGACTTAAGGATGACAGCCATTGAAAAATGGTATATAAGGAAAAGGCATTTATCGTGCCTTTCCTATAGGAATGGTACCACTGAATAACTAAACAGTAAATGAAGGGAAATGTCTATAAAAGTATTGCTGATAAGAACTAAAATAGATATTATATAATGGGAATTTCACAATTTTGCAACCCCAGTGAATTACTAATTCTAGGCATTGAGCAGAAACAACTATCTACATTGCAAAAGACATTGTGCTTCTCAATGAACCAAAACTTCACCAATAGCCATGCCAAATGGGTAACACCTGAGTCTGATGAAGCCTTGACCCCAGTTGTCAATTTACAAGGTTTACAAAGGACAGAAGAACATGTTGAGCTGTACCATGAGTTTTACAACTGGAAAAATCCAAGATGTGAGAAGTTCTAAAGCCAAATGACCCAGCTCTTCAGATAACAAATTGTAAGAAAAAAAGAAAGAGGAGAAAACCCATAAATTAAAAATGATGTAAAAGGTGAGTCAATTTTTTTTAATTTGCAAGACTAAGCTATACCTAGGAATATAAAATTAGTAAATGAAATTATCAAGAAGCCAGACATGGTGGTACACACCTGTAATCCCAATCCTTGAGAGGCTGAGACAGGAGGATCAGAGGATCAAGGCTAGTCTCAGCAACTTAGTGAGACCCTGTTTCAAATAAAGAAATATAAAGGGCTGGGGATGTAGCTCAGAGGAAAAATGCCCCTGGGTTCAATCCTCTGTATTAAAAAAAAAAAAAAGAGCTCATCAAGAAATTCACGAAGGTGATTAGCATAAACATCAGGTTGTGGGGGGGGGGGAGGTGTTTTTGATTGGGTGGGCAAATGGAGAGTTTCTGGTCTGATGGTTGGCAAAGTTTCACTTCTTTACAGGTGGTTGTTACAAAGTTATTCACCTTAAGACAATGCATTATAAAGTCTTGTATAGCTTGTATTTTATTTTACGGTAAAGAAGAAAAAGAAAAGGAAGAAATATGTTTCCTAACAATTTCTTTTCTTCATATTAAAGCCACCCCTTTACTCTAAAGTCCTCATCACTTCTTATTTGGATTACTGTAAAAGCTTCTGAACTAGACACTTTGCTATCTTACTTAAATTGAGACCACTCCCCACCTTCCATACCTCAACCCTCTTATTCTGTTTTTTCTTCTTTCTTAAAATTTATTACCTCCTAATATAACATATGATTAATTTATTTACTATGTTTATTGTTATATTACCTACCTCCTTACACTGGAAATGGTATGTTCTGCTAGGGTGGACATCTTTTTTTTTTTCACTATTCTATCCCGAGTGCCTAGAGTAGTTACTTTCACATAGTAGGTACTCAATAAATGTTTATTGAATGAATGAATGAACCAATTTCCCCTTTCCAACACCTATCTTCCAGTGTTCTACCTAAAACACAAGTCTGTTCTGGCTATGGCTTTTCACAACATACACAGAAGTCCAAATTTTTCAACAGGCATTCCTGACCCTTCACAATGTAGACTCATTTGATCCTTACAAATTCATCTCCTGCTGTTGCTCAAGAAAACTAACAACACCCTCTATTTTCGCACACCTTCCCACCACGCACACTCTACTCTCTAGTCACAGTAAACTATATTCTCTGATTCTCCCACCTGTCAAGTCCCTTAAGGGCTCCAAGCTTTTGTTCAAGGTATTTCCACAAATAGAAAGGTGGAAAGCACTTACTAGCTTCCAAGACATTCCTCAACTATCACCTCCTTTCCCAACTCCCATGGCAAAGATAAAACATTATGTTCCTCTGTTATAGCACTTACTAGATTACAATGTTGGTTCAGCTCACTTATTTAGCTTTCTGAATAAATTATGAACTCAAGAACACGGATTGGGGCAAGGCACGGTGGCACATGCCTGTGATCTTCCTGTCCCAGTACTTGGGAGGCTGGGCCAGGAAGATCACAGGTTCAAGAAAAGCCTCAGCAAGTAGTGAGATTCTCATCAACCTAGTAAGACCATGTTTCCAAATAAAAATAAAATAGGGCTGGGGATGTAGCTCAGAGGTAGAATGCTCCTGGATTCAATCCCCAGTAACAAATACACACACACACACACACACACACACACACACACACACACACACAGAACAAGGATCAGGTCTTCCTCATTTTTGCATCCCAAGTATTACCCTGGCATTAATTGTTGTTTGAAAAAATTATATTGGCCAAATCATGTTCTATCTTTTTTAGCCAATTTCCTCCTCAAATAAATAAGGAACTTCATAAAATTATTTTTAACTGGACAGAATGGTTTCTAGTCTGTTGTTCCCAGGAAATATTTTAAAAGCTGTAAAATCCCTGCTCATTATTTAAAAGAACCAAGGCAAAGGGAAATAAGCTTTCTTTTACTAGCTGGTATTTGGAAATGATTCCGAGAGCACAATTTAGATAATTTCAAGAGAAAATTTGGCTATTTTTCTAAACATTTTCAATATTTCAAAGTTGCTAGACCTCCTAGATATACTTTTTATACCAAAAGCAAATCAAACTCACTAACCATTCAAATGAATTATAAAAATCTTTGAAAACTCAAGAATTAAAAGCAGGACAGTGGGCCAAGTATGTAGCTCAGTGGTGGAGGACTTGCCTTGCCTATACAAGGCTCTGGGATCAATCCTTGGCATCACAAATAATAAAAAGGAAAAAGAAAAAAGCAAGACAGGGACAAGATGACAACATGAAAAGGCACAGTGCTTCTGAAACATGACTCCACAGCATAACCCTTTTTCCAAATGAAATCTAAACACTACTTGGAATTCTACTGTATAAAATACATTGAAAGTGGTATCCCTATACAATGAGAATTTTTCTCATTGAGTAATGTTATGATTAATGTTAAAAGGTATATTTTTATTCTGATACAGCCTCAATAATATATATTTTTATTTTGTTTTAGTTGTTTTTTTAGAAAAAAAAATCCTGATTCACAGAGGTAAGTATTAGCACTTCTAATAGCTTTCCTGGCTATCTCAGCACATTCTCAAATTTAATTGATGCAGGAAATCGAAAGAGAAGTAGTTGGAAATTTTTATTTGGAAGATAAATCCAAAACTTACTTGTCACAAGTATAAAAATGAGACACAGAGCTTCTGATGCTCACAACTGCTAGCACTATGCACAACACAGTATTACTACCACACAATGTGTTACTGGCTCACTTATCATATGTCTCAGCAGCACATTACAATAGGGTCCAGGAATGAGCACTTGTACTTTCCCTAACCAATACCAAGCAGAGCATATCTGTTGCCACAGCAACCTCACTCGTACAACGTACAGTCCCAAATACTTGAAAATACCTGTGCGGAACTGATATTCCTTCCTCATCAATAACACATTTGTGAGCTGTCTCAAACATATAAAGAAAAATTAAAAGCAGCTTTTTTTCTGTGATCTATCCAGAAACAAGTTAGTTGGGAAGGAGAATATTGAACTGTGCACCAATAATTTGATACTTTTGAGAGAGTATTGTCTCAATATAATTTTTAAATTAAACATCTTTAAATGAGTAGAACTTTTCAGAATCCTTGAATATAATTGAGCATAGTTTAAAAGCCACTTGGGGACTAAAGAGAGTGGGATTTTGCATCAAAAGATCTGAAATTATCTCCCAGCCTTATTTATTAGCTTGGTCAAATCATTAACCTCTCTGCATCTTAGTTTTCTTCTTTAATAGGGAAATAATACATAAACTAAGTTATTATGAAGTTCAAATAGAAAAAAATTTTCAAAGTTACTTTAGGCTATCTAATCCAATATAAAGTTGTTGTGTTATAAAATATATGATACACCCAGATGGCGATGGACTAAATATTTATAATGGATTGTCAGGAAGGGGTGGAAGGTGGAGACAGATTTTAAAATATCTACAACAAAAGTTAGGCCTTTTAAAAAACAAAATGCTTCTAGCTCACCATAAGAGCTAGAATATACTCTAGCAAAAGAACATAAAATAAACTCAGTTACAGCCCAGTTATACATCCTTGACCCACCTATGTTGATTCTAACATCCTCCACCCTTCTACACCTCTAAAAACACAAAATCTACCAACACATACACATTCACACACACACACATACAAACGCGCGTGGACACACACAGGCACACACACACATACACACAATCCAGTTTCTATTTCTACTAGAACAGTCTTAATCCAAAGCCTTGGCCACTAGCAGTCTTAAATTTTGAATTTGGTGAGCAAAGGTAACAGGAGAAGCAAAGCAGCTAAAGTAGCAACTAGGCTAAAGAAGCTGGGAAGTAGGCTGAGGCTAAATACCCATGAAATGCAAAGCAGGCATAGGAAAGTCTACACAAAAGATCCCAAGGATCCCTTCACTCCCTCCAACGAGGCCCCATGCTCTGCACTTACTACGCCATTATAGTATTCCTAGACTTCACCAATCATTCTGAACCTGAAGAACCACAGAATTTAAGGGTTAGAAGAAACCATAATGTTCTTCTCTATGACAACTAACCATTTAAGGCTTGACTACCCTCTCCAAGTGATTTTCTGTCTGAAAAACTCAAATTTAGAGACTCTGAACTATGTTTCCAGCTTACTAGTCATATAGTTCTTCCTTATATGAGCTAAAATTTACTCCCCTAACACTGCCACCATCACTCCCTCCTCCCCAGGTCACAGATGAAAAGCTGAACTCTCTTCTGTGAAAGACCTTCAAATGTTAACTAGTGTGCCTTCCCTGGAGCTTTCCTTCTCAAGGCTGCACATATGCCCAGGTTCTTCAAGTTCTAGTCACACAAGAGTCTTCTTACCACTCCAGCCATTCTTCTCTGAGCGGAGTCCACTTCAGCCTGTCCTCTACTGCGGTAAGCTTCCAAACAAGTAAAATGAATCTCACTCATTCCACTACATTACTGATTCTCAACCCTTCAGTCTCAGGATCCTAATTCTCTTAAAAATTATTGAAGATTCCAAAGTGCTTTTGTTTCATCAAGAATTCTCAAGTAAAACTGGCTTTTATCCCCTACTTTTAAGTTCTTTACAGGTGGTTGTTACAAAGTTATTTACCTTAAGACATGCATTATATAGTCTTATATAGTTTGTATTCTACTTTACAGTAAAAAAAATAGGAAGAAGAAAAAGAAAAGGAAGAATTTGAAATCAAGTATTACAATGCCTCCAGTATTGTTCTTATTGCTCAGATTTGCTTTGGATATTCTGGGTCTTTTTTTCTTTCATATGAATTTTAGAACTGTTCCCTCCTCCCCTAGTTCTTTGAAGAATGTCATTGCTATTTTGATAGGGATTGCAATGAATCTGTGGATTGCTTTTGGTAATATGGCCATTTTGACAATATTTATTTTATCAAAGAACTTTTTTTTTTTTTTTTTTGCAGTACTGGGGATTGAACTCAGGGGCATTCTACCTCCGAGCTATACCCCCAGCCCTATTTTTTATTCTTTATTTTGAAACCAAGTCTCACTAAGTTGTGGAGTGCCTCACTAGGTAGCTGAGGCTGGCCGCAAACCCGGATCCTCCGATCTCAGCCTCCCGAATGCTGGGATTACAAGCGTGCGCCACCACGCCCGGCTCAAAGAACTTAATTTTTAAAGGCCAGTATAAGAAAGAAATGTGTTAAAACAGCGGTATCACACATAGAAAAATGGATAATTAGTTCTTACTGAAGAAATTGCCAAAGAGAAGTCACCCAGTGTAGGTTTAATAGACAGTTTGGGCAAAGAGAAGCCACCCAGCGTAGACTTAGTGGGTAGTTTGAGCGAAAGGATAGAAATGGTCTTGTGCTCTGTCAGTTTGTGGAATAGCAAAAAAAAAAAAAAAAAATCCAATAGAATGTAGGGACAAATGTAGAGAATGAAACTAAAGCACTCTCTTCTGATCCTATCTATCCTGCTCACTAGTGCCAGATCAATTTTCCTTAAAAACAACTCCATGCCTTCACTCTCTTCAGAATACTTCAATAACCCTTCCACTGTCCATAGACTCAAGGTATTCTCATTCAGTGATTTACAACCCTCTAAACATCTAGTCCTACTCAACCTATTTTATCTATCTAGAAAGGCCCTGCAAGCCCTTCTGCTAAGCCATCTTACTGCTTCAACATTGAGAACTCATTCTGATCTTCCTAACTTTAATGCTACAAGAGACTACTCATATTTTCAGGCATTTCCTCTCAGTATACTTATATCCTATTCATTTACATTCTTCTTTCAATAATTGAACATTTCCTGTGTGCCAGCTGCTACCCATAAAAAGTAAATAAGACATCCTCCCTCTCTTTTGAGGAACTCAGAGTATATTTAAGGATATAAACAAAAAGCTAAAAGAGAAATTCTATTTAAAAAAATAAAATGCCCTTTCCTTCATCAATTCCCAAACATCCTATCATTAGCTCAATTGCTCTGGACTTTGTCTAATTTCTCTCAAGAGCCCATTACCACCACAAATGAGATGCTCAATTAAACATGCTGAAGTATTTCTTCCTAATACTTTTGGTTCTTTCTAAAACTGTAGGCCAGACTTGTTTCTGTAATCCTAGTAGTCCCAGTAGACAAACATTGTGGCCAGGAATAAATTTTAGTTTCAAATTGAAAGTTTTGGCTCTATGAAAGCTGACCATGCCTTACACTAATCTGTTTGTATGATTCCAGCCCTGCTCCGGTTTCTCTCACCCAAAGTAGATCCCTCAGTGGCTTTCTTTTGCTGCCACCCCCAAGATGACGCACTTTTCTGCCAGCACTGGCTGTCTCACCCACCTCCATCCACATCTTTACTCCTTAGCCTCCTTTCATGACATACCTGAAGCCCGAAACAGCCTTCAGTTCACAATTAACCAGTCTTCTCCCTCTCATTTCAACTTGATCTGCAGGAACCCAACCTGACCTTTTCTAAGCAACTCAATGCTGAAATAAAACACAAGATGTACTTACACAAGGCAAACCCACAATTTGATATTTATATTATCCCTCAAGTACATAAATCCTACACAGACAATAACTTCCTTGTTTAGAAATCCTGTACCCCATCCCTCATTTATTCACTGTCTTACTTTCTAGGATTAAAGGCCATGACTGTAGCAAAGTAGGAATGGGTATGGATGGCATCACTTCCTGGTTTGTGCCAAAAACAGAGTCTTTGAATTGTTAATTTATATTTCAACAACAATAGTCAAATATGGATCTTTCTTTAGTATGTGCCAAATCCTACCCTCAAGAGATAGCCAAAAATATAAAGGATATTAAACATTGATCATGGAACAGGCCTTTCAATACCAACATATATCCTATATATCTGAGGTATAATTTCATAAATTTTTTAGTAAAGGACACTAGTATTGAGATACTCTGAGGTTCCAGACATATGACAAAAACCTATTAGTTGTATTATTCCTTTTCTCTCCAAAGCCTATGTTTTTTCAGGTTCTTCCTTTCAAAATTATATTATTTATAATGATAATCTGAGGAACAAGACCTATTAAACACTTAATGGAATGGAAATAACATTTGGGGTTTTACAAACATCCTTTTTAAATACAAATCATGCATAATAAACCAAAATAACAATTCTGATATGGCGGTAGACATCAAATTTGGAACTGGACTATTACCCAGTGTCTAGAAGATGAATGAGAAAATTCAATTTTAAATTACAATTGACTTCATAACAAAGTAACTCACAAATATTTAGAAAACAAAAATATAATTCTTTTCTAGAGAACACTTTTACATAGTACTATATTAAAATATAGTTGGCATTTGATTGTGCTAAAAGAGAAGAGTCAATGGCAAGGAGAAAAACCTAAAAATCACTTATATTTGGCTTTTTTCTAAGGGCAATAAAAAGTCCCTAGGAGGGGGTTTAAAGTAAAAAATAATAATATCTCATTGGAACTTTAAAAGAACATTCAGGCTTTCCTCAGCACCACTAGGTGCCATATATATTACCGTCTTTAATCTCACAAAAATGGAGTGAATATTTCCAAGTTGGGTAAGTAGCTGGTATCCGATCAGCACTCCTGCCTAAAACAAACACTAGAGCATCCCATCAAACACACACACACACACACACACACACACACACACACGCACGCACCACACCACCACCACCCCACACACACACACAAACATTGTTAGGTCCCATCCCTAGAGGATAGACTGGGCCTAAGAATTTGCATTCCTAAGAAGTTACCAGCTGCTGCTACTCTTGGTTCAAGAACCACACTTTGAGCCAGGCATGGTGGTAAATGCCTGTAATCCCAGTACTTGGGAGGCTAAGACAGGAGGATCACAAGTTTGAGGCTAGACTGGGCAACTTAGCAAGTTGCTCTGTCAAAGTAAAAAATAAAACAGGTCCTGTGATGTAGCTCATGGGTAGTAACACATACACACACACACACACACACACACACACACACACACCCCAAAACAAAAAAAACAAACAAAAAACTAGTGGAGGTCTATTGAGGCCAGACAGAGAAATAAGTACACCTATGGCAAAAACTTTTGAAATCTTAAGAACATGTCTAGTTTTCTCCTCAACATTTTTTTTAAACACTGGGACTCTGTGGGTGGGAGGCTAAAACTCTAAGCAGGAAAACAGTGAAAAAGGTTTTTTTGGCAGTCTAACAAGAAAAGGATTACAGTTTGAGACTCAAAGAGAAATGGTCTGCAGTATATATCAAAATCTTTGTTGAAAACCCTAAGAGCCAGGAAAGAAACAAAGGAAGACTGACTATGAGACACTAAAACCCCCAAAAACTCAACTCATTCCCTAACTGGATTCAGGTAGCCAATCACAAGAATCTCTGACCCCTGGAGGAGGGGAGAGTGGACCCTATAATGAAAGATATCACCTGGAGGCTCCATTTTTTGTTTTGTTTTGTTTTTGTACAGAATGGATGGCATTCAGTAAACTCATGCAACAAACAAAGTCTCATCAACAAAAATAAAAACTAGGAGAGAAAAAATATAAATCCATGGGTTATACAGATATTGGTATTAAACTGATATGAACTTTAAAATAATTTGAGTGTCTCAAATCCCAGTATCAAAAAGAAGGGGGAAAATTAATAAAATAGAAAATTTGCCTGAGAATTAGAACCAATAAGAAAAAAATCTGGAATTCTTACAACTGAAAAATACACTACTGAATAAGAACTCATTAGGTGAATTTACCATAGATATGTAACAGGATAAAACAGGATTAATGAATTGGAAAGTCAAAAATATTCAAACTGAGTAGAGAGAAAAAAGGAAAATTCAGAAAAACAAGTGTTAGAAAAATGTGGGACTTAGTGAAAACATCTAATATGTAAATTGGAATCTTAGAAAGAGGGAAAATAGAAAAAAGTACAGCAGAATAAATACTTGAACAGATAATGGCTAAGTATTTTTCAAGACTGGTGAAAAATAACTCCATATTTAAGAAGCCCACAAATCCAAAACAGAATAAATTAAATAAATAATAACAAAACGAATAACAACATCCTACCAAAGTACATCTTGTTAAGATCTTCTGAAAACCAATTACAAAAAGAAAATGTCATAAGCAGCCAGGTAGAGGGGGGAGACATATATCCAATGAACACACATTCAGTGACAGCTGAGTTCTGGAAGTAAACAAGAGGACAGAACAGAATGACACCTCAATACGGTGAAGGAAAATTACTGCCAACTTAGAAATCTATATGCAGAAAATATCAAGATGAAATAAAAACATCATCAGTCAAACAAAAACCAAGGAATTGGGGGCTTGGGATGTAGCTTAGTGGCAGAACATATGCAAAGCATGTGCAAGGCCCTGGGTTTAATCCCCAGCACATTTCCTCCCATCCATTAAAGAAAAAAAAAAAAAAAGGAAATAGTACAAAGAGTTCTTATAAAAGAAAAAAAAACTAAGGTAAATAAAAAAATGGAGAAGAGGATAAATATTGACTGAATATTAATGAGACAAAATAATAGCAATATCTTACAGGATTTGAAGTAGACGCATTTAAAATGCATGTCAAGCCGGGCATGGTGGCACATGCCTAGAATCCCAGTACTTAGAGGTGGAGACAGGAGGATTGCAGGTTCGAGGACCGCCTCTGTAAGTAGTGAGACTCTCATCAACCTAGCGAGATCCTGTTTACAAATAAGAAATAAAATAAAGCTGAGAGTATAGCCTAGAGGTAGAAGGCCCCTGGGTTCCACCTCTAGCACCACAATTAACTAACTAACTAAATAAATAAATAAATGTCAAAAATAACACAAAAGTAAGGATGGGTAAATGAGTAACGTGTTCTAAATTCCAGGATTATATTACAAGAAAGTAGTAAAAGTAATATTTTTATATAAGATTTTATTTAATCAAGAATGAATGCAGTAACTTCTAGAGTAGTTAACTAAAGAAATATGCTAGTGGAAGGGGAAATATAATAAAATTGTTTGAATTATGCAAAATAATGCAGCAAGAAAACAGAATAAGAAAACAGATATAACAGTAAGTTCATTAAATATAAATAGGCTCAATAATACAATTAAAAGACTATAGTTGTCAGCCTAGATTTTAAAAACAGCTATATGATGCTTTCAAGAAACATGCCTTAAATAAAGTCACAAAGAGGGTGAAAATAAAAGATGGAAAAATCATATCATGCAAATGCTAACCAAATGAAAGTGACTATGGCTATACCAATACTATACAAAACAGATTTTAAGCCAAGAACTTTGCCCAAAATAAAGAGGGGCATTTCATGACTAAGCGATTAATTCACCAGAAGCATATCACAATATAAGTCTGTATACAACCAATAAAAATAGCCACAGAATATATATGCAAAAAAATGGACAGAATTAAAGGAATAGACAAATGCAATAGTTCTCCTCTTGTCTGCAGTTCTGCTTTCCATGGTTTCAGTTAACTGCAAAAAAAAGTGATCCAAAAATATTACATGGGAAACTAAGAACTAAGAATTCATATTTTAAATTGCATGCCATTCTGTGTAGCATAGTGAAATTTTGTAGCATTTCATCCTGCCTGGAACATGAGTCATCCCTTTGTCCAGTGTACCTATGATGTATATGCTATCCACCCATTAGTCACTTAGTTGTCAGTTGGATTATCAGATCTACTGTCACAGTAACACATTACTTGTATTTAATGATTGTATTTAATAATGCCCCCACTCCAAAGTACAAGAGTAGTGATGCTGACAATTCATACATAGCAAAGCAAAGTCATAAAGTGAAAAGTGAAACTTCTGAAGAAAAGAAATAATATGCAGATGTTACTAATGTTACCTATGGTTAGAATGATCTTTTATCCATGAACTTGTTCTATTTTATTATTACTTATTGTTGCTCATTTCTTACTGTGCCTCATATATAAATTGAACTTTATCATAGGTATGTATATATAGGAAAAAACAGTATATACGGGGTTTAGCATTATCTCTGGTTTTAGGCATTCCCTGGAGATCTTTTAATGTATCCTCTGTGGCGAAGGGAGGACTACTATAGACAATCATGGTAGGAGATGTAACATTTCTTTCATATGCTGATAGAATAAATAGAAAAATTCAATATAAGTAAAAAGAGTCAAACAGCATAATTACTAACTTAGTGAAACACTTAGATAATCTGACCAATAATGACAGTAAACATATTCTTTATAAGGTCATATGGAACATTCAGCAAAATTGACTATATGCTGGGTTATGAAGCAAGCCTCAGCAAACCAAGAAAATGAAACAAATCAGCAAAGCAAGTCTCAGCCTAGAAATCAACAACAGAATATGAAAAGAATCTCTCAATTGCCTGAAAATCAAGCAAAATACTTTTTAAAAAAACCTAGAATTAAGTTTTAAAATAACCAAAGTACTAGAAAAGACTTTGAACAAAAGGATAGTGAAAATGTGACTCACTAAAACTGTGGGATGCAGTTAAAGCAGTGCTTAAATGGAAAATTAAAGTCTAAAATGTAAATTTTAGAAAAGACTTCAAATTTATGATTTAAGCTTCCACTTCAAGAAACTAGGAAAAGAACAACAAATCGATCCCAAAGAAAGAGGGAAGAAATTAATGATAAAATATTATCTGAAATTAAAAGAAAATCAGCAAAGCCAAAAATTGGTTATTTGATGAGTTTAATAAAATTGATAAACTGCCGGGTGTAGTGGTGCCCTTTTGTAATCCCAGTACTCAGGAGACTGAGACAGGAGGATCTCAGGTTCACCGCCAGCCTCAGCAACTTGGTGAGGCCCTCTGCAACATAGTGAGACGCTGTTTCCAAATAAAAATAAAATAGGTATGGGAGGTAGCCTGGGGGTAGAAGGGCCCTGGGTTCCATCCCCAGTACCACACACACACACACACACACACACACACACACACACACACACACAAATTGATAAACTCTGAGCAAAACTGTATAAGCACACATACACTACAATTGTCATTATCAGAAATGGGAAAAGATCTTTTAGACAATAAGAAGATATAAAGTTTTAGTATAAAATTTTAGGCCAATGATTTACAAAATTTAAATAAAATGAAATTCCTTGGAAAACACAAAACAGACAATATAGAAGGAACAGAATACTTGAATATTCCTATATCTATAAATTTGAATCTGTGATTTAAAACTTGCCAACACAATATTGAGAAGAACAAAGTTGGGGGATTGACACCACTACATTTTTAAGACAGTGTTAAGTCATGAAATTAAGATGTTGTGTAATTGGTGAAAGAATAGACAAATAGATTAATATAACAGAATAGAGACCCAGAAATAGATCAAAACAAAGTCAACTGATCTTTTATGAAGGGGTAAGGTAATCCAATGAAAAAACATTAGCCTTTTCAATAAGTGTTAGAAGAACTGAAGATGCACAGCAAAAAAGAAAGAGGGAAGAAAGATGAAAGAAAGAAAAGAAGGACAGGAGGTAGGGAAGGAGGAAGGGATGGAAGAAGGAAAGATATAGACATAAAGCTTACACCGTTAACAAAAATTAACTCCAAATAAGTTATAAGCCTGAATGTAAAACGCAGAACTATAAAAGCCTTCTAGAAGATAACACAGGAGAAAAACTAGATGACCTTAGGTTAAGTGGTTAGTTTCTAGAGATACATCAAATACACAACCTGTTAAAGAAAAAAATTGATAAGCTGAACCTGATTAAAACTAAAACTTTATTCTCCAAGAAAGATACTAAAGGGAGAAAATATTTGAAAAATACATTTTATAATGGACTTGAACCCAAAATATAAGTCAAATTCTCAAAACTCTATAATAATAAGAAAATGAACAACCCAATTGAAAGTGGGCAAAAGATCTGAATGGATGTCACACCAAAAAAGACATATAAATGGCACATAAACATGACAAGATGCTGAATACCACATATTATAAGACAACTGCAAACTAAAACAATAAGTTATTACAACACACATTAGAATAACTAAATCCCAAAACACTGTTAACAAATGCTGATGAGGACATGGGGCAATAGGAATTTTAATTATTGCTCATGGGAATGCAAACTGGTACAGCCATATTGGACATATTTAGAAGATAGGTTATCTTTAAAAAAAAAATTAACTAGTCTTACCATGCTGTTGCACTCCTTCGTATTTACCACACGAGTTGAAAACTTATGTCTACACAAAAACCTACACATCAAGGTTTATAGCAGCTTTATTCATAATTGCCAAACTTTGGAAGCAACTAAAATATTCTCAACAGGTAAACTGTACAGCATCCAGACAATAAAGTATTCAGCAGAAGAAAAATAGCTGCCAAGCCATGAAAAGATATTAAGAACATTCAATACATATTAGCAGCTGAGCATGATGACACATGCCTGTAATCCTAGTACTTGGGAGGCTGAGACAAGAGGATCACAAGTTCAAGACCAGCCTGAACAACTTAATGATACTCTCGGCAAAATGGGTTAGGGGTATACATCAGAGGTAGAATTTCCCTGGGTTCAATCACCAGTACCACACAAAAAACAATGCACATAAGTAAAAGAAGCCAGTAAAAAGACTACATACTGTATGATTTCACGTATAGAACAGTTTTAGAGTCCAAACTAGAAACCATGAAAAAATCAGTGGTAGTGAGAGTCTGGGGGATAGAGAAGAGGAATGAATAGGTAGGGCAAAGGGAATTTTTAGGTCAGTAAAACTAATGTCTGATATAGGAACAGTAAATACATAACATTATACATTTGTTAAAATCCATGGAGCTGTACAAAACAAAAAGTGAAACCTAATTTAAACTATAGACTCTAATGAATAGTGATGAATCAATATTAGTCAACTGCAACAAATATATCACACCAATGCAAGATGTTAACAATGAGGAAACTGTGTGCAAGGGGTAAGGGATATATGGAAGGTCTGTATTTTCTACTCAATTTTTCTGTAAACCTAAAAATCTTCTAGAAAATAAAGTGTATTAGAAAAAAAAAATCCCAAATAGAAAACCCTAGACACAGGACTCATTGGAGAATTCTTCTAAACATGTGAAAAATAGCAAATCTCATAATGCTCTTGCATAAAATAGAAAATTAAAGGGAGGTAATACTTACATACTCATTTTATGAGGTCAGCATAACCTTAATATAAAACTCGACAAAAATATTACAAAAAAGGAAATTCACACACCAATCTTTCTTCCTTATGACATAGTTGCAACCCTCAAACACTTATTATTAGAGTTCTGCTAAAAACACTATAGAAAACCAATAACAGAACATTACTCTCAGCTGCAATAAGAAAAAATAGTATAGTAAAAAAATTTAACTTTTGATCCCATAAAAAATCAAAAGCTATAAGACAACCAAATGGATTAAATTCCAAAGAATAACAAAATCCTCTAATAACAGACAGTAAATATGACAACACATTGTTTCTTAATTCATGGGAAGCAGCTAAAACAGTACATAGAGGAAAATTTATAGTATTATATTAGAAAACAATAAGGGTCTCAAGTCAGTAACCTAAAGTTCCACCTAAATAACTCGAAAAAGCAATTAAATCCAAAGAAAGCATGAAGAAAAAAATAGAGAGACTGAGTACAGAAAAATTATCAAAACAAGAGCTAGGTTTTGGGGGGGGGGGAATTGTTTCGTTTTTTTGTGGTACTAGGGATTGGACCCAGGGGCATTCTACCTCTGAGCTACATCCCTAGTCCTGTTTTTAGTGTTTATTTTGAAATAAGGTCTCACTAAGTTGGGAGGGCCTCACTAAGAAGCTGAGGCTGGCTGCAAACCTGGATCCTCCAGTCTCAGACTCCCAAATGCTGGGATTACAAGCGTGCGCCACCACACCTGGCAAGAGCTAGGTTTTTGAAAAGGTCAGTAAATTGGTAACTCTTTAGCCAAACTAATATAAAAAAAAGATAAAACATCCATTACAATATCAGGAATAAAAGAGATAAATAATAAAATAATAAATAATAAAATAATATAAACCATATAATTTATGCCAATGAATTTGATAATGTAGATTAAGTGTGACACTTTTATTAATATTTAATTGACACATAATTATACATATTCATGCAGTATACTGGATATTTTGACAGATGTATATAATTTTCAATGATCAAATCAGGTTAATTAGCATATCCATCACTTCAAACATTTATCATTTTTGTTGGAACATTTAAAATCCTCTCTTCTAGATATTTTGAAATATTCAATAGCTGGGCATGGTGATGCATTCCTGTAATCCCAATCCTTGGGAGACTGAGACAGGAGGATCACAGGTTTGAGGCTAGCCTGTTTCAAAATAAAAAGGGGCTAGGGATGTAGCTCAGAGGTAGAATGTCCTGGGTTCAATCCCCGGTAAAACACACACACACACACACACACACACACACACACACACACACACACACACATTAAATAAATTACTTTTAACTACAGTCCACTTTACTGTGCTATCTATAGAACACTAGAATTTAATCCTGCTATTTAACTGTATTTTTTTACCTGTCAGTCAACTCTTTCTAGCCTCTGATAACCACTATTCCACTCTCTACTTCTGAGAATAACTTTTTGAACCATTAAAAAACTAATAAACCTTACAAAAGAAAAATCAGGCAGACTTTCCTGCATATATTTTTAATTGAATTTCTTATTAAAAGTGTTTCCACAAAGAAAAACTCTTTGATCTGGTGACTTTTCCAAGAATCCTATCAAACATTTTAGGAAGAAATAATATTAATTCTACACAAATTCTTCCAGAAAATAAAAAAGGAGGGAATACTTCCCATATCATTAGATCAGCATTACCCAATATGAAAGCCAGACAAAAATGTTACAAAAAAAAAATAGAAAAATACAAACTAATACATTTCATGAATATATCTATAAAATCTTTAGCAAAATATTAGCCAACTGAATCAAGAAGTACATAGAAGGATAATGCAAGCCGGGCATGGTGGCGCATGTTTGTAATCTCAGTACCTGGGAGACTGAGACAGGAGGATCCAGGTTTGTAGCCAGCATCAGCTACTTCATGAGGCCCTCTGTAACTTACTGAGACCCTATTTCCAAATAAAGAATGAAAAATAGGGCTGGGGGTGTAGCTCAGAGGTAGAATGCTCCTGAGTTCAATCCCCAGTACCGCAAAGAAAAACAAACAAACATAAAATACTTACAGGAAAATCTTAAAAAGTATGTAAGGTTTGTATACTGAAACAACAAAACAATGACAAGAGAAAATAAAAACAATATAAATAAGTGAATGGATAAACCATGTTCATGAACCAGAAAATTCAATATTCTTAAACTTCAATATAATCCCAATCCCAAAAAATCTGCAGTAACTTAAACGTTGATTCTAAAGTCCTTTGCTTTATCATATAAATGTAAAAAACAAATTTGAAAAAGGGAAATAATGTTGGAGTTCTAACTACCTGATTTCAAGGCTTACTATAAACCTATAAGCATCAAGACAGTATAGTATTGACATAATGATAGGCAAATAGATCAACAGAACAAAGTGCCAGAAAGTTGACATAAAATTGCCAAGAAAATTAGTGGTAAAACTATAGGTTTGTTAACAAATAGGTACTGGAAATGCTGGATGTCTATATGGGGAGGGGAGTTTTACCTTACACTGCATACAAAAATTAACTCAAAATGAATCCCAAACCTAAATGTAAAAGCCAGAATTATACAAGTTTTAAGCCAAGTGTGGTGGTACACATTTGTAATCTCAGTAATTGGAAGGCTGAGACAGGAGGATTGCTAGTTCATGGCCACCCTCAACAACTCAGTGAGGCCCTCTGCAACTTAATGAGACCCTATTTCCAGAATATAAAATAAAATAGGACAGGGGGGATAGCTCGGAAGTAGAACACCTCTAGGTTCAATCCCCAATACCACACACAAAAAAATTATACAAATATTAACACAATAAATAAAAGAAAAAAATTTGAAACCTTGGGTTAGTTTGTGCTATCAAAATTAAAAATCCTTGCTCTCTGAAAGACACAGTTAAGAAAACAAAGACTAAGAAAAAATATTTGCAAGATGCATATCTGATGAAACATTTGTATCATATATAAAGAATCCTTACAACTGAACAATAAAAAGACAACACAACTTTTATATGGGCAACAGATCTGAACAGACTAGTTCACCAAATATAACCACGTGAGAAAATGCTTAATATTGTCATTAGGGAAATGCAATTAAAGATACAATAAGATACCACTATGCTCCTATTAAAGGGGTACAGTTAATAAAAATAATAAAAATAATGAGTTAGAAGCTGACATAAATTGCTGTTAAGGATGCAGAATGACTGGAATTTTCCTAACTTCTGATGGGAATGTAAAATGGTACAAGCACTTGGGAAAAGTTTGACCATTTCTTATAGAATTAAACATACACTATCATGCAACTCAGTAATTCTACTCTTATTTTTCCCAGACAAATGAAAATGAATATCCAAACAAAAAAAAAACTACACTAGAATGTACATATCCGATTTATTCATAATTTGCAAACAACCCAAATACCCATCAACTAATGAGTGGAGAAACTAACCATAGGATCGCCCAACAATGAAATATTACTAAGCAATAAACAAGAACAGAACTACTGAAATACCAACAACATGGATGAATCTCAGAAGCATTATGCTATATGACAAAGCATACGCCAAAAGGCACGTACTATATAATTCCTTTACATGACATTCTCACAAAAGCAAAGATCTCCTGGCTAGTCTATGTAATCACAGTGCCTATCGCGTTAGAAGGTACTCAATAAAAGCTGGGCGAACAGTGAAAGGAGAAATCACTGCAGCGAAGGTAAAGTGCAACAAAGTATACATAGATGCGGGGCGCGGGAGCACCTGGGGGCCCAAATCCATTCACAAGACAGAAAAAGGGAAGGAAGGCGTGGTCCAAGAAAAATGCATCCTACAGCCGAAAAAAGGAAAATCAGACCCCGTAGAATGACAAGAAAAGATAAATGAATGAGTGGCCTCATCTTTCTCTGGCCACGCCCTTCTTTTTAAAATCTATCACCCCACGCTGGGGGCTGGGCAAACCCAGTAGCACCAGTAAGGGATTTTTTTTTTTTTTTTTTTTTTTTTTTTTTTTTTTTTTTTTTTTTTTTTTTTTTTTTTTTTTTTTTTTTTTTTTTTTTTTTTTTTTTTTTTTTTTTTTTTTAATGCACCAGAGGGAATCAGGAAGGGGTAGAAGCGAGATCTGGCTTGGCTAAGGAGAGTGTAAAAGGACACAGGACATCTCCGTGGCCCCGCCCGTCTCCAGCCTTTCCCACTCGGCCCCACTTACCCAGGCCTGCCGTTCCAACTGAGCATACAAATTGGAGCCCTTGAGCTTTTGGACTATCTGGGCAATAACGAGAGACAGGTCCGACTCCTGCAACATTTCCCCTGCCCTAACCCGCCAAGCCGCGGGGGTAGACCGCCGGCACGGAGAAAATGGACTACCGGGTCCCGCTCAGAGCCACTGACACTTCCCCGGGACCTTTGTATGCTGGGACTCCTCCAGCTGGCGTTACCAAGCAACTGCCGGGGACGTGTGTCCCTCTCTCTCTGGTCCCCTCCGCGCCTGAAGGCCCCAGCACGTACGTTCCGCCAGCTGAAAAAAATACAAGGGAGGGAGGTAGCTTTTATTTCTTTGTTCTGTCTTAAGTCTGTAGTTGAAAGGCGAGAACAGAAATCCTTTCCTCCAGTACTACAGCGCCTTGGTTGCGCAAGGGGAACCGAGAGTTGTGTGGTTTTGTACTTTACTGTGTAAAGGATCATTCCTCTTCCAACTCTCAATCTCTGCAGAAATAGAACTGTGAACACAATGAGCCAGCAAATTACAGCCAAGAATTTTCAGGCTGTGACATTAGTTGTGTGCACTTGGGCGAGGTACTCAAATTCCCACCCCTGTAAAATAAACCCAGTTCACAGGATGTTGTGATGATTACCTGAGGTAAAAATTGTAAAGATACCTAGTACTGTACCTAACCCTTTTATTTCATTTTCTCCCGTCTCCATTTTCTGGAGTTATATCTAGGAATAAGTAGATAATCTCTTCTTATCTAACAATTCAGATTAACCAAGAAACATTACTGATAGGTTTTCTATGAAGCATCGTTAATTCAAGGACAAATAAGACATTGCATTTGTATTAAAAGTCTTCAAGGAATTTAACCATCTAGATTCCTCTTCTTCTATGCATTTGTTCATTCGTAATTCATTCAGCTTTCAACTTGTCATTTCATACAAGAAACTATGTGCACACACTGGTTTAATAAAATATGGTTTTTGTCTTCAAAGAAATATATAAAAACTTTACAACTAAAAGTAACTGATTGAATGGTATCCCCACAGGCCAGTGACGGCCAGTAAAAGGCCTAAGGAATAATACATACATCAGAATAAACCTCTCCAAAATAATCAAGAATTAATTTTGGTTGTCCATATGCATATATTTTAAGCAAAGCAAAAGTAGCATTCCAGGAAACCAGACCAAGATTGCTATAAAAGCTATTCCAAACTGACTACATCAAAATTTAATGTACTTAGGAACCACAAAAGAGCTTTTTGAAATCAAATGTAGTTCTGATTCAGTAGGTTTCTGGTGGGATCTAGTAATCCAAATTGATGGCAAGTTCTAGAATATTTTGATGCCAGCAGTACATAGGTAACATTCTGAATAGGAAAGAACTAGAGCCGGTACATAGTAGGAGTTCAGAGGGATCAGACCCCTGGCATCTATGCACCAATCCTGACATTCATAACACCACCATTCAGAATAATTATGATAAATACAGATTATAAATAACATGTTTGGTTATGTTTGTTAAACAAACTTTGGAAAGAGGTAATCAGGAAAGAAAGAAAACACTTAAAGGCAATTAGATTTTTTAAAAGCATATTATTTCTTTGCAAAACATTCTCACACAATTCAGAATTTCTCAAACCCATAAATGAATTAGCTCTCCTCAACTCTTTATAGTCCATCCATGGAAACACCTCACTATTCATGAATCTCCCAACACATACCTCAATTTGAACAAAAGAAAGAGAGGAAGGAAAGAAGAAAAACTATGGTCATAGTTTCTTTGAGAGAAGTGCAGTGATAAGTAACTGCTGATATTAAGATGTTTTCTTGGGCTAAGAAGGAACATAGAGAATAGAGAGGAAAATATGAAACTGTGAAGGAGGAGGAGGATGAGGATGAGGATGAGGATGAGGATGAGGATGAGGAGGAGGAGGAGGAGGAGGAGGAGGAGGAGGAGGAGGAGGAAAAGGAGGAGAGAGCTCAGTGCCTGGAGTCAGCAAGCAGTCTAGCTCCCTTCTTAGTATGTACCCAAGGAATTGCATGAATCTCTTCCCATTGGAGTTTCAGCTTTCTCATCTGTAACAAGAGGGTAACAAAAACCAGCCTGGGTATATTATGAGGAGGAAATGTAACTAGTATTAAAATATTAATAAATATTAATAAATCAAATACTGAAACTGATATGATTAAGTAGAAATAATTACCAGTACTATTGATAGAGAATGGAAAATAACTAAATAAACATAGAAGCACATGTGAAAGCCCAGCACAATTCTTTGCACTGATAGAGGCTTAAAATCATATTTTAAAATACAGAACAATTTTTGGCCTCAAAACAACAATTAAGAAGTTCAGATTTGATTCTGAAAGCATATCCACACCAAAAAAAAAAAACCTTAATCGTAATGTTTTTAAAAAGTTTCCTACATACACAGAAGCAGGTGTGTTGGCATATAATTCAATTCTAGAATGCCCTCTGCTCTCTTTTTCCAATTCAATTTGGCAAGACCTTTCAGAACACCTGCTCCAGGCTAGGAGTGGCAGGGAATACAAAGATGAGTAAGAAAAATTCCTTCTCTTAAGGAATTCTCACTTGCAAAGGTATGATGTAGCCAGTACACAAAGAGCTGTAGTGATAGACAGACCCCTTGAGACCTGTGTATGTGGAAATTCTGTTAAAGTCATCGTTTCATAAGAAATTGAAGGTGAAGAGTCCCATCTTCATCCCACAAGGGGAGACTTTGCCTTGAAGATCCTTACTGTACCCAGAATGACTGGAGATTAGAAAAAACCATCCATTTCTGATGCTTCTGAATGAAACAGACCCAGCCTAATAGATCAGTCACAAATGAGTTCCAGTCTCATCTGAGTTGTTATATTTCTATAAATAGACATGAAAGTAAAATAGTTACAGAGGGATGTCTCCTCAAAGTTCACTCGAATTTAGAATATTGGTACTATGGGGGAAACTGATCTGGGACTCGGGTCCCAATCCTGCCTTTCTCAGACCTGCTCAGTCTTGATGTAGTTTACAGATAATGCTGTGTGGGATGTCATTGCCAAGGGACAGGGGATGAATTTGAAATCTACTGACAAGTAGCATCATAGGACAGGGTATGGACCACATCAGTGATATTTGCTGCTTTAAAGTTACTGTCCAAGGTGCTATTCCTTGATGCTACCAAAACAGCAAAACCCCAAAGGTGCTTAAGCCCCAAGGTTTGCAAAGTCCTTATGAAACAAAAGAAAAGGCCACTCTGATTCTGCCTGCCACCTCATTTGGCAAAAGGAGTCAGATCTCATTTCAGAGCCCAGATTGGGCATCTGACCATGCTCTTCTCCTCCACTCCCCTCTCTTCTCTGCCTGTTCCCAAGGCTAGTGCATGTGAATGGGGAAGACTGCACTACTGACCCCATGAGAAATCGCAGGAACTTTGTGTACCCTGTGCCAAATATAAAACTTGCAAGAGAAAACCAAGCAAACAGTAGATTCAATCACAGAATATTTATTATTACCAACAAGTCTGGAAGAGAGTTCCAAGGTTGGTTCTGTGTCTTAACAATGTCAGATTCCTAAGGATGTAAGTTTTTAACTCATTTCTGTTCTTCATCCTCAGCATATTGGCTTTTCCCCTCCAGCTGACTGCCTCAGTCATAAGATGATTGCCACAGTTCCATCTATCACATCCTCTTATTGCTGCCTTGAAAGGTAGGAGAGAAAGGGGACAAAATTAAGGAGTCATAAATGACTGTGTCTGTCTTTCTTCTTTGAGGAAAGAATATTTTCTCAAGAAGCTACCAGGAAGATTTCTCTTATGGCCTAAAGCCACCCCAGCTATAAGGGAGTTTGGAAAGATGATCTGGTGTTTTTCCTTCACTTCTAGGTTAGCTTTGCCATATGGTCTGCTATGTGGTCCATATGATGCCAGTGTAAGAGTAGTGCTATAGCTGGGTGTGGTGGTACACACCTGAACTCCCAGTACCTGGGAAGCTGAGACAGGAGGATCACAGGTTTGCAGCCAGCCTCAACAACTTATAGTAAGTAAGTGAGATGCTGTTTCAAAATAAAAAATGAAGTAGAGCTGGAGGTGTAGCTCAGAGGTAGAATGCCCCTGGGTTCAATCCCTAGCACTACGTGTGTGCACACACGTACAGAGTAGCGCTGTGATAGTAACAATTATGGATGAGCATCTCTAACTATTATTTGTGCCAATCAGACAAAAAGCAAGTTACTTAGAGTTAGGTAATGTTCAGATTATGTACCATTCACACAGAGTTGGTCGTTGTTAGTTCAGACATCAAATATAAATTATATTAGATATTTGTGTGGCATTTTTCTCAGAATCGTGGTGACATTTCAAAAGCTGAAAACAAATAAAGGTGACCCACTGCAAAAGAAGGACTAAGATTACATGACAAGAGCAGAGCATTTTCAAATGTTATTGTTTAAAAAAGGACAAAAATTGGTGACTTGGGAGGAAAACAGCTTGTTCATAGACCAAGGTCTCCCTATATCTGGAGGTTTCTCTGCTGGAATTCTAGGTTATTCTGTTTCACTGTGCAAACAGAAATAAACATTGAAAATATTCTACTGTCTATTATAATTTTAATGTTTAGGGAAAAAGAGGTTTACTGTTAAAAACTGATGTCCAAGTTTCTCCAGGTATGTCTTCCAAGTTTGGATAACAGCAGAGTTGAATTCACTTGGCTCTTTTTCTCCTCAATTCTCTGATCACAACTCTGATTACTTATTTCCTCCAGACCACATACATCCAACACACACACACACACACACACACACACACACACACACACACACACACACTTCTCCTGCAGATACTTACTTTTAATGGGTCCTCTTTTTTTATGTGGGCTCTTTTCCCTTCTTCTTGAGAAACTTACATGCCATCTGCCATATTTTTTCTTCCTGTTTTCTTGAAAGCAAAACAACATGTATAAGGAAAGTACATAGATATATACACATGTGTACATAAAAGAATACATATATATATGTATACATATGCATGCATTCATGTAGCCATATTTAAATAGGACAGCTATAAAATTAGTACTTGAGATTAAATTGCAGATAACAGGCCTATCCTTGTCCATTACAGAAGTTAACAAGCATATGGATGCAGGTGGGGAATTAGGATCAAGTTATAGGCCTAGAAATACCAGCGGTGCAGTAATGTAGGAGCAGGATTCATGTGAAGGCAAAGCGTAGAACTCTAGTGCATAAACGGCAGGCCCGCACTAAAGATCCATTAACAGGAAGGGGGTCTGGGGCAGGGACCAAGAGTCTGTTAAAAGATTTAAGCCTGGAACAAACTCTACGGGCTGGAAGGAGCAAGGCTGCAGACCCTGAAATAAAGTAGGTGTCTTGGCAAGAAGGAGCCTTTCAAATGGGAAACTGAATCACATGTTTGATACAAAGGAAAATGGAGAGAAGAAAATACAAAGATGCACTAAAACAATGGTTCTTAGCTCAAATTTTTCTTCAGTTGTTATGCTTGATATTAAACATTCATGAGACTATATATGTATCCCAATATTTGTCTGTTTATTATAACATAAAAAGGTTTGAAGAAAATAACATCCAAAACATTAATGCTCCACTTTTGGGGGGGTGGGCAGGGGGCCCTGGGGTTTGAACCCAGGGGCATTCTACCTCCGAGCTATACCCCCAGCCCTATTTTTTTATTTTTTATTTTGAAACAGAGTCTCACCAAGCTGCAGAGGGCCTCACTAAGTAGCTGAGGCTGGCTGCGAGCCTGTGATCCTCCTGTCTCAACCTCCCAAGTACTGGGATTACAAGTGTGTGCCACCACGTCCAGCTAATGCCTCACTTTTAACCATGGTTCTTATCATACTCTCTGGAACAGAGCTGTGTACCCCATACATAATCTCCCAGAAGTTCCAATGACTTTAAACTCAGTGGCCCACAGTTCTACTCTACTCATTAACCTACCCTGGTTTGTCTTCCTTCCCTTCTCGGTCTTACTTCCTCACTCCTCTAATAATATTTTTTGAAATCACCTCGAATATACCTTTCATACTCAAATTGTTATCTCAGCATCTGCTTAATGTGTGTCTAATATGGTACCTGGAAGATAGCAAGTACTTAGAAAGTACTGGTTGAAGGAAAAAACAACCATTTCCTATTTTCTCCAGGGGGCACTGCTTGGCTGTGTTCTTGCAGCTTTAAACATGACTTTCTAGCTCAACTGAGTCTTCCAAAGTTTGCAGTAGTTCACAGGAATGGGCCGGGGGGGGGGGGGGGGGGATTTTTTGATAAGAGTTAACATTGATTGCAGCCTTGAGTCTGAAGTCCACAGAACAGACTGTAAACTAAGATAGGATTTCTATGTCAAAGGCTTGAGGCCTTAACTGGTAAGATGCGACCCACTCACACTATGGAAGTAAATCGACTTTACTTAAAGTCAGCTGATTCCAAATATTCATCACATCTACAAAATACTTTAAAAGCAATACCTGGCTGACTGTTTGACCAAAAACTGGGAGCCATAGCCTAGCCAAATTGCCATGTAATATTAACCATCACAAGAGGTACACATTTTAAGTGACCTTGTCCTGGTCACACTCTCCTCACAAAGTCTAGTTCTACTTCGATCCCTCCCTTTACTCCCTGACATTCTAACACTGTGGCACCTCCATTTTTCTTTTCTTTTTTTTTTTATTTTTATTTTCTGTTTTGTATGGGGTTCTGTGGCTCTTTACCCTGCTGCATTGTTCTGCCCACAGTTTCTCTGAATTGGACTCTGCCTTGAGGCACTAACCACTAGAGCTGGGCCCCTTCCAAGGTGTGTCCTGCAATCTGGGGATACCTTGGAAGCATCCTATTGTTCTGGGTCTAACCACTTGAGCTGGGCTCCTTCCATGATGTCCCGTGCAATCTGGGTCCAGCATCCTATTGTTCTGGGTCTCAAATAAGATGTGAGATTCTCTCTGGATTCACAAAGCAATACAAAGTTTCATTCATGGAAATAAACCTAAAATATATGTCAAATTGCATATTTGTTCAGAGAAAGGGAATGTGGCCAAATCAGACTGCAGACCCTCGAGGAGGGGAGGGTCAGTAGTTGTGATTCACCACTAGTATTTTAGTCTGAGCACTTGTTTCTGTGGTGTTGCCTAATATCAAAGCATATTGGAAAGACTTTAAAGGGCATCACTGACACATTACATCAGACAAATAAATGTTTCCATCTGAACTGATTCACTTGCTGGAATAACTTCACTCCACAACACAAAGAATGAGAACAGGAAATGGGGATGATTTAAAAGTACATGTTATGGTTTTCAGGATATGAGTAAAGGTGTAAAATTGATTATAAATTTTAAGAAATATTTTTACATTCCTGAAACATTAGCTGTCAGGACAAACTTGGCAGGCAAAAAATTTTGCATGTTTTGCATCTTTTTTTCTTTTGACAGAGTGGAATTTGTTCTTTTCAAGAATAGAATTAAGGGAATTGTTTTATGTCACCCAATGTGATGGAGGAAAAGTTCCAAGTTCACATCCAAGTTTTCTAACAATTTATTCTGTGATTTTCTGCTATTCTAGACTGTTCATTTTGGTGTGTGTAGCTTGTTGATATTTCTTTTCTAGATTCAACATGGAAGGAAAGAAATTAATATCTCACTTAACCCTTGCAACACCTCACAAGGTAGGAGTTATTTTTCTCCAATTTTTATAGACTAGGAAGTTAATATTTGAAGTTAGATAATTTGTCAAAAGTCACAATAAAATTCAGAACAATAGAGGCTGGAATCTGAACCTACTTTGTTCACATTCCTTCTCTGGAAAAATGATAATTTTTGCCTCAAAGATGTTCAGATCCAGGGGGAAGGACAGTTAGCAGGTACAGGATTGCAGTTGGACAAGAAGAATAACTTCTAATGTTTTATAGCACAATAGGATAATTACAGATGACAACAATTAATTGTATATTTCAAGATGGTAAGATTTTAAAGGAAGTTCACCACACTAAGAAATAGCCAATGTTTGAGGTGATGGACTTACTATTACTTTCCTCACAATATATAAACATATACATTGCATTCATGTCTTGAAACATCACACTGTATCCTATGAAAATACACAATCATGTGTCAATTAAAAATTTTAAAGTATACAAAAGTGTTCAGGCTCCATTTTTCTCCAATAAGTTCAACTAGTGATAAAACTGACTCCAGAAGTTTTCAGAAACCCACCCTTCTAATAATGATAATATTTAAATTTGAGAAATTCTATTGACTAAAAAGCTTACAAAGGATAAAAGAAAAAGTACTTCCTTTTATCTACTGTGCATTTTTTCACTTCTCTGTAAGAAGCTCCTCCATCTTCACTTCTCTGTAAGAAGCTCCTCCTGACTTCTAAAATCTTCCTCTACATTATTAATTTCTAGATATTAGGAGAATAATAAGATTTTTATTAAACTCAGAGATGCAATCTTGAAAACATAAGAAACACAATTAGTAAGAAAAAAAGAATGTGGGATTCAGCAGCTAAATAGTACATTTTGATCTATTCTTTAAAAGGCATATTTTTTTCTCTAATAAATGGATAGACCTAAGGGTCAGTTTTGATGTTTCTCATTTCAAAGATTATAATAAAATTCAGGGAGTTATTAGTTTTGTATCTGAGTTTAATTATTTCCTCAGTCTGTTTCTTCGTTTAAATAGGTCTTATTAGACTTTGAAGTATGTAGGCATTTACCCAACACACTATTGTTTCTCTGGAAAGATAGTTGTGAGTCCAATTTCTTTTCTTTAGTAACTAAATGACATGGACAGAGAGATTAAGATATTGTTAAGTTTTTAAAATATTGGGAGGAATATTATTTAAATTTAAATGAGAGCCATCTTTAAACTCTGCACAGAAGGGAGGAGAGTATATTCGTCAGGAGGCTGGAGATACCAAAATCTACTGCTAACTAGCTGTGTGATTTGATGAAGTTTTCTAAGGGTCTGTATGCCTCAGTTTTCTCATCTATAGAGTGGGAATAATAATACATCCTACCTTATAAGGTTATTTTGAAAATTAAACAAGACATTGAGTATCAAGCGCTTAGAAGGATCCCTGGTCCCTGGTTGGCTACAGTGAACATTTGAACCTGTGCTTCTGACAGATGAGAATTAGAATCATTCAGGGAACTTGGTAAAAATACATAGACTGGAGCCATTGACTATTTCAATGATCATGGGATTTCATGTTCTCTATTAGCTTTCTAGGTGACGCTGATATATATCAAAGGTTGGGGAATAGAATAGAGGATACTGAGACAAACCCTCACACTTATAACCAGCTGGTTTTTGACAGAGGTGCCAAAAACATACAATGGAGAAAAGATAGCCTTTTCAACAAATGGCACTGGAGACCCTGAATTACTATGTAGAAGAATGAAACTAGAATAAAACCCCTACCTCTCATCCTTCACAGAAGTCAACTCAAGATGGACTAAAGACCTAGAAAATAGATAAGAACCTTTGCAATCATTAGAAGAAAACATAGGACCCAACTCTCCAACATATAAACGCCGGTAGAGACTTCTTTGATAAGAACCCCCAAACTCATAAAATAAAACTTAGAATCAATAACAGGGATAGCATAAAATTAAAAGTTTCTATGAAACAACCAAGAGTCTGGAGATCCTACAGAATGGGAGAAAATCGTTGCCAGCTACTCCTCTGATAGAGGGCTGACATCTGGAATATACAAAGGTTGAAAATGACTAGTTTATTTATTTTTTGTGGTACTGGGGATTGAACTCAGGGGCATTCTACCTCTGAGCTACAACCCAGCCCTATTTTATTCTTTATTTTGAAACAGGGTTTCACTAAGTTCTGGAGGGCCTCACAAGTTGCTGGGCTGTCCATGAATCTGCAATCCTCTTGTTTCAGCCTCCCAAATACTAGGATTACAAGCATGTGCCACCATGCCCAGCAAAAACAACTAGTTCAAATGTCCATGATAAACACTTTTCATCTTTCCTGTATGCTAGGTATTGTTCTCAATGCTAAGGACAGAGATAAGAATGTATCAGTTGTGGTTCAGTTGTAAAAAACAGAAGCCCCTCTAGTGATTTTAAACCAAAAAAGATTTGGTAAAAGCCATTTAAGCACTTACAAACTAGTTGGGAAACCTTAGGAACAAGCTCTAGACCCTGTCTCCAAACATGATTCTCCACATAAGACTGTCAAGGTGGCCCACCAAGGCAGCTGCTATTTTTTCCACGCTCAGGTTCAGGTGAGAACCTGAAGCCCACCATCAGGAACTGTTGAGTTGGAAGAAACCCTTCCTTAGATGCCATCTAGTGATCAAGGGCCTACATCAACCACCATAACTGTCTCTAGGGACAGGATCCTACAGTCCTCCAGCAAAACCAATCACCTCCGGGCTGTGCTTATATTCGGCAGGAACCTCCACTCCTTTGACTTTAGGATCAACCTGATTGCAGAAGACAGGCAAAATGGCCTCCTTTAGCACTCCATTTATAGTAACTGAAAATTTCATAATAAAAGGAAGCAGTTTTGAACTCTCACTAAGAAGAAGACACAGTGCTAAGACTCTAACATATAGATCTCCTTTAAGGCTCATCTAGAAATTATCTACACTTTTAGCTGTCATGGTCTGATTGTGCCTCTCAGAATCCATCTGGTAAAATCTACCCCTAAGGTGATGGTATTAAGGGGAAGGGGGCAGCTGGGTGTGCTGGTGCATGCCTGTAATCATAGTACTTGGGAGGCTGAGACAGGAGGATCATTGGTTCAAGGCCAGGTTCAGCAAGTTAGCAAGATCTTGTTTCCAAATAAAATAGAAAATGAGGCTGGAAATGTAGCTCAGATGTAGAATGCCCCCTGGGTTCAATCACTAGTACTACCAAAAGAGAGAGAGAGAGAGAGAGAGAGAGAGAGAGAGAGAGAGAGAGAGAGAGAGAGAGAGAGAGAGAGATGGGGTTTTGGGAGGTGATTATCATAAATAGGATTAGTGCTCTTTTAAAAGAGGCCCCAGAGAGACCCTCATCCATTATACCACGTCAGCACACAGCCGGAAGGTGCCATATAGGAACCAGAAAATGGGCCCTCACCAGACACCAAGTCTGCCAGAGCCTTAATCTTGGACTTCTCGGCTCCACAACTGTGAGTAGCAGATTTCTGTGGTCTATAAACAAGCCAGCCTAAGGTATTTGGTTATAGCAGCCGGAACTGACTAAGACAATAGCTGGAGAAAGTGAAGTTTAGAGAGGCTAAATGACTTATCTGGTGGTGTATGGTTTTTAAAAAAAGGAGAATTTGGATTAGACTCTGAGGCCATGTTTCCAATGCTGGGTCTCTTATTTATGGCCAAGAAATCCAGATCCTCTGCCTTTCTGACCCACCCTGGATTCTAACTCCAAAAGATGACTCAAGGAAGTAGCCTGATCCTGCAGTTAAAACCTTTGAACCAACATCTGTCTCTCTTTTTTCCTCTTGATTTTATTTCTGCTTTTTTAATTTTTTGCTTTCTTTTCAGGTTTTTTAACTGTAAAATCACTTAAAACTAATTTTATCCTTTACATTCTCCTGATCATTGGCTCTACTTGTTTTATTCAGTCTTGGTTTGGGGTTATTCTTAACTTTTTCCAGTTTCTCTATTTGCATTGTAGGATTATCTTTCCATGTAATCCCATGCATGGCAGCTTGGAACTCAGATATCATTCCAGAGGAAAGAAATAAATCTCATTATAGCCATGTGCCTTAGATGTTCAGATAGTCAATTAACACGTTTATTGGGTGTGTTTCATGTGCCGGGCTCTGCCTAGACACAAGATTTTACAGCAAAGTGAATGGTCTAAAACCTATGTAACCCCATTGAGGATATGGACTGTAAACACATAACCAAATGTTTTTAAAGGGACCAATTTAAACAGATAACCATGATTTTTTTAATGGAAATAAAACGTGATGGTGGTTGAAGGTGTCTGATATGTAGATTGGGTGGTCAGGGACAGCATCTCTGAGGCAGTAACATTAGACAAAGCTGGCTCCAGCTACTTAGCCATTGGCATCCAATTATCTTCATCCTCCAAATAATTAATACATACATAAAGGAAGTTATTGTTTGTGTGCACAAATGGAAAACAAGTGGAACAAAGCCCAAGCTTCTGGTGGTTAGAGGTTGATAGCTATGAGTAGAAAAGATTCTTAAGACTGATGGATAGATAAGAACAGACTGTTCTCCCAGAGGACTGTGAATCCTTGGAAGTACAAGTTATGTGTAGATAGTCCCTCCTGCTGGTAATCAGTAGAACTCAAAGCTGAGAATTCCAGAGACCCTACCATTATATCAAAACTTTTAAAATGATTATCTTAATGAGAATTTTCATTTGAAATAACCTAATTATGCCAACAGTATGCTGGCTTCTGATTGCAAGTTGCAGATGGATTGCTTCAGTCCTTTCTTTTACATGATATTTTCCTTTCAAGTAATTTTTGCTTATATAAGTTGTGGTTTCATATCCAACTAAACTATGTTCATTCATTAAGCTAGTAATCACCAAAATCTGTGCCTTAAGTTTCCCAATTATACTCTATAGAAACAAATTGTTCCTTGATGATAAAACAGGTATGAATTCCATGGAGTTCATGACTATATATCTGGATGATAAAAAAAAAATCAGCAGTCACATGATATTTGCAAATGGCTTTATGTTTATTATGTAGCCAAAATACCCAAACAATTGATTGGGGTTTGGGGGCTTTTGTTTTGTCTTCAATTTTCCTGTAGATGACTCAGGGTAGATGTAACCAAGGAAATCCTTGAATCTTAGGTATTTAGAAACTTCTACAACCAGCATGAGACATTGGCTTTTCTCAGAAAGAATAGCTACTGCAAAATCCTGGTTTCTCAGTTTCCCTAGTAATTCTTTGAACTTAATCTTGAATGTAACCTTTGCTCTTTAAAATAGTTATAGCACAAAATGGAAATACTGAGGGAAACATAAAACAAACAGATGGAGATTTTAATAGCTTTATCTTCCAGTTCATGTTTTCCTTCCTTGTAAGGCCAAGCCAAGCAAAAGGGGGCTGGATGGAAAATCAAACTCTGAGAGACTAACACATCATCAGAGTGCATTTCCAGTGAGCTCATGAAGCCTCAGGAAAGAACGGCGAACTCTCCTCTCCTCTCCCAAAATTGGACTTACTCCAAAGGAATCATGCGAGTCACCGTTGCCTAGGTTTGAAGCATAGAGGATAAGCATCTTTTTGGAGACACCAAGTGCTTCTTAGCTTGTAACATGGTTCCCTGTGGTATGGCAGACAGAGACCTCATAGATACAGACTCACTCTGATTCTGGTTAGAAATTAGGAGTATAATTCTTGGAGTCTGTGAATCATCTGAAAACATGCAATGGCTAGACAAGATGATCTCTAAAGATCTTCCATAAAAAATCTATGAAGGAATTCAACAGCTCAAAGATACTGTTATAGGGAAGGAGATATTTAGTAATATAGTTAAAGAACTTTGTATTAAAGAAAATCTTCTGACTTTTCTGGAATTCTGCTATATATTAAATTTCACGAATGTACAGAACATTATTATTAAAGATTGGTGTCAGCAGTAATCATAAATCTAGGAGCAAAAAGCAATGATTATGTTATAGCAAAACATGTTGATTGGCATTGATAGGAATAGTAACATCTCCTACTGCTCCATTTTAATTAAATTTATTAGAACAAAATTAAATGTATTTATTGAAAATGAAAGTTATTGTCAGGTGTGTTGGCACACTCCTGTACTCCTACTACTTGGGAGGCTGAGACAAAAGGAAAACAGGCTCAAAGACAGCCTCAACCACTTAATGAAGCCCTGTTTCAAATAAAAATTTAAAAAAGCTGAGGGTGTAGCTCAGAGGTAGAATGTCCCTGAGTTCAATCCCCAGTATAAATAAATAAATGGATAAATAAATATACTAAATTAAATTTATTTATTGGAACAATTAAATTTATTGGAACAAAAACAAAACTACAAAACTTAGTGTACTTGGTGTGTGTAAATAACACTACAATTCAAGAGCCTTTCTTGGTCAACTAGATATTTAGCTTTCACATTAGAAATTTCTTTGATTATTAAAACATTTAGATCTTGTGGCTTAAATCAGAATGATTACAATTTCCTTGTCCTCAATTGTCCTAACTGTAAAATAAAAGGTTTAGACATTATAACTACAAAATCCCCCCCCCACTACCTCCAAGACACTGAGGGTTTATGTTTTTGTAGGGTTTGAAATTCTGGACTCTAATTAATTCAGTTCAACCAATCTAAAGAACATATGTTATTGACTATGTAGGAATAGAGAGAAGAATAACTTTCCAGCAAGCAAAATGGCTTCCTAAATGTGACACTGCTTCGGGGTACCAAAAAGGGCATTTCTAAGTCCTCTACCTTCCCTTTCCCCAGAAAACCTCTCATGCTTCCTGGCTTATAGAATTCAAGATTCATCTGTTTAACTTAGCTTCTGGAAAAATACAAATGCCTCTGGAAAGGTCACACATTAAACATGATCAGTCATTTTTACCTTCGTTTGAATTCATTTTTTTTTTTTTCAATTTGACCCTGTCTTATTCCAAGAAGGATTTGAAGCCGCTTCCCGTGAATGCGTCAGGCAAATGCATTTCTGAGATCAGCTCTAATGAAAGCCCATGGGAGCCCAGGGAGATGGAGAGGAGGAGAGTGCCACCAACAAGAAAAGCTCTATGTAAAGTGCAAAGGGCTGTAAAAAATATTAGAGCCCATTACTAAGAAACAGGGAGAAGCTGGGTGCTTAAAGATAAATCTTGTCCATTTCCCAGCGATTCAGAGTCCGCTATGTCAACAGGTCAGATTATTCTTTGTTCTTCTTCTGGAGCTTAATGTTCCTTGTCTAATTCTTTGTGCACGTTATTAATAAGAAATCCATTCGTAATTTCCCTTTTACCTTGCTCATATTGCTTTCTGATTTCCTGAATTGCACGAAATTCTGTTAGCCCTAGTGCTGTCTGGGACCACAATTTATACAGTCTCATGATCTTCTCTATTTCCTGGAAATGCAAAGATTCTTTCTCTGTCTTTGCATAAATAGGTATCTATTAAACGCAGGAAGAGGAAAATGACTTCAATTTTCAATGGCTCTCTAAAAATTGCCATAGCCGATTGTAGCAAATAGATAGTTCTGGCATAAACAGAAAAGAAAAGAGCTCGGTGACAGGTTGACCATAGTAGCCTCAGGCATTTTATGTTCAGCACTTTTAGGCACATAGATCTGAGCTAGGGAAGTGTATCTACAGATCAGCTCTCATCCTCCAGTTTCAATTAAATAAATCCTTGTACTACTGCTTCATTTGAAACAGTAGTAATAAAAATACTTCCAAAGAAACCATAGATCAGCTGTATAACATTGACAATGTAAGGGCACACATACGAAATAGTAAATCTGTGTTTTGTGACTACTTAGTACAAGCTTTTTGTCATCCAGGTGACAAAAAAAGTACTAGAAGTCACGCCAGTCAGGGTAGCACACACCTGTGATATGATGCTAGTACTTGGAAGGCTGAGAGAGGAGGATTGCAGGTTTGAGACCAGCTTCAGCAACTTAGCTTAGAGACTCTCAGAAATCTACTGAGACCCTATTTCAAAACAAAAAATGAAAAGGGTGAGGGATGTAGCTCAGAGGTAGAATGTCCCTGGGTTCAATCCCTAGTACCACAAAACTAACAAAAACTAGAAGTAACTATCTGAAATATAAGCTTATATATACTCTCATAAATGATGACCTTCATCATAAATGTATCTTGTGGTTGATATATTAATTTTGTGTGTAAGTGTGTGTGTATGTGTGTGTGAGAGAGAGAGAAAGTGTGTGTGTGTGTGTGTATGTGTGTGTGTGTGTGTGTGTGTGTGTGTGTGTGTGTGTGTGTGTGTGTGTTACTGGGAATTGAGCCCAGAGTCATTCTATCTCTGAGCTATATACCGAGACCAATTTTATTTCTTATTTGGAAACAGGGTCTCACTAGGTTGCTGAGAGTCTCACTAAATTGCTGAGTGTCCTTGAACCTGCAATACTCCAGTCTCAGCCTCTCAAAATTACAAGCATTCACCACCATGCCCAGCGAGATATTACTTATTGATAGACTAGAAGCCTCACAATTTACAAGACTCTAAAAAAATTGAGCAGGCAAGGAGGATTCTGGGAAGACGGCAGAGTAGGAAACTTTTAGAAGAAAGCATAGAGCTTCATAACATTGGATTTGGCAATGGTTTTTTGGATGTGGCACAAGAGACACATATGATAATTTTTAAAAAGATAGATTGGACTTTCTGAAAACTGTAAGAATGTGTGCATTGTAAGACACTATTGGGTGAAAAGAAAACTCACAAAATGAGAGATAATACAGTTAACCCTTATCCATGGATTCAATCTACATCTGTGGATTCAATCAACCAAGAATTGAAAATGTTTTGGTTTTTGTTTTTAATTGCACCTCTACTAGACATGAATAGACTTTTTCTTTCATTATTTCTTAAAAAGTACAGTACAACAACTATTTACATAACATTTGTATTGTATTAGATTTTATAAATGATCCAGTGATAATTTAGAGCATACAGGAGAATGAGTGTAGGTTATATGCAAACACTGTATCATTTTACAGCCCCCGCTCCGTTCCCCTCTCTCCTTCTCAAGTTTAGTTTAGTGACTGACTTTGCTGTTTGTGAAAGTACATCATGTGCATTAGGGTGTTTCCCTCCCCTCTCCCACCCCCTTCAGTTAAGTTACCTTCTTTGCTCATCTAAGGTTTCTCCTTCTTTGTCTAGCTCCCCTCCTAGGACCCACTTTCTCCCTAGCTTCCACATATTAGGGAGAGCATATGATTTTTAACTTTTTGCGACTGACTAATCTCACTTAATATAATGTTTTCCAGTTTCATCCATTTCTCTGCAAATGACACAATTCTGTTCTTCTTTATGGCTGATTAAAATTCCATTGTGTACATATCCCATAGTTTTGTAATGCATTCATCTGTTGATCTGTTGATAGACATCTTGGTTGGTTGCATAATTTGGCAATTGTGAATTGTGCCACTATAACATATGTTTCTATCACACTAAACTTTAATATGATGTATAATAACAATGCACCAGTAAAGTATATTAAAATTATACCTCTCCTGAACATGTATAGACTTTTTTCCATTATTTCCTAAGTAGAACACAGTAACAACTATTTACATATCACTTACATTGACTTAGATTTTATAAGTAATCTAGTGATAATTTAGAGTATATGGGAAGTGAGTATAGGTTATATGCAAATAGATACCATTTTATAGAAAACACTTGAGCATCTGTGGCTTTTGCCGCCGGCAGGGGTTCCTGCAACCAATCCCTCATTGACACTGAGGAACAGCTGTATTTGCAAAACATATATCTGGTGAGGGATTAATATCCACAATGTATAGACAATTCCTAAAACTCAACAACAACTTTTTTTTTTAATGAGCAAAGGACTTGAGTCAATGTTTCTCCAAAGAAGATTATACAAATGGCCAGTAAGCATGTGAAAAGATGCTCAGCATCACTGACCATTAGGGAAATGCAGATCAAAACTACAGAGACACAGCACCTCGTGCCCATTGGGTCAGCTGCTGTTTACACACACACACACACACACACACACACACACACACACACACACACATCAGAAAACAAGCTCTGATGAAGTTGTAGAGAAATCGGAACCCCACTCTGCTGTTGGTGAGAATTCAAAATAGTACAGCCTCTGCGAAACACTGTGGTGGTTCCTCAAATAAATAAACACCATACATACATACATACAGTAGAATCACCATATGATGCAGCAAGTCAACTTCTTGGTTACACTCCCCAAAGAATTTAAAACATGGTCTCAAAGAGGTATTTGTGAACCTATGCTCATAACAGCACTATTTGCATTAGCTAAAACATAGAAACAACCTAAGTGACTATTGACAGATTAATGGATAAGTAAAATGTGATATGCATATATATGTATGCCAACCATTCTCCCACCAGGGGAAGAACAAATGTTATAATATTCCTATAACATATATTTCCTTTTAAATCCTTAAAAAGGAAAAAGTCTGACATATGCTACCACATGGGTAAAATTTAAGGACAGTATACTAAGCAAAATAAGCCACTTTGAAAAGAAAAATACTGAATGATTCCATTTATATGAGCCGATAAAATTATTAAAACCATAGAGACAGAAAGTAAATGGTGTTTGCCAGGAGCTAGAAGGGAGGAAAGGGGAGTTATTATTTAATAGTAAGGACTTTCATTTTTGCAAGGCGAAAATGGTTCTGGAGATGGATGGAGGTGATGGTTGTGCAACAGTATGAATGTACTTAATACCATTGAACTGTACACTTAAAATGATTAAAGTGGCAAATTTTATGTTAGGTATATTTTACCACAATTATGTCATTTGCAGGAAAATTGATGGAACTTGAGAATATTATGCTAAATGAGATTAGCCAGTCTTAGAAAGCGAATAGTTGTATTTTTCTCTCATCTATAGAAACTAGAGAGAAATTGGATAATAAAAGAGACCAGATAAAGGAGCGGAGACTCTCTGATGGAGCGATGGAAGTGGTACAGGGGAGGGTGGAGGGGGGATAGAGACATAATAAACGTAACAGTTTAAGCAATGCTATGTACATATGTGAAATTATCAATACCAATGTCAGGGACATGTACAGGGAAGGGGAGGGAGTGGGGTGGGACTGGGAAGGAAACACACTAAGGGTTATGTGTATGTGTATTCCTATCACTCTATTCCTCAGTATAATGTATAATTGTCTAATTACAATGCACCCTTAAAAGTATAAAAAAAAAAAAACAGGCAAACCATGAAAGACCCTTACTACTTTTCATTAGGTCTCATTTCATTATAACGTGCTTATGCAAATCTCACTCTAGGAATGTACCTTTGAAATTTTTTCCATCATGTGATTATTTATTCCCATCAAAGCTTTTGCCATATCAGGAATTACACTAACACAGATTTTATTTAAAACAACTTAAAAAAGAAAGAAAGAAATTTATTCTTCATTAATTCACTATCAAATTCTTCTATTTGACACCTTGCCTTAAGTGTACACACACACCACCCTCCTCCCTCCTTCTCCTCCTCCCTCCTTCTCCTCCTCCTCTTCCTCCTCCTCCTCCTCCTCCTCCTCCTCCTCCTTTCTCATGTTGGGGATTGCACCCAGGGCTTGCACACTAAGCCCATGCTCTACGCTGAGCCACACTCCAGCCCCTGGCAATTCCTATGTTCATTCCTGAACAAAACCCCCTGAACCCACAAGTGAGCATGCTGGCAACATCTTCCTCCAACAGAATAGTAAACTTCCCAAACTAATTCTGATTCGTTCAATTCTGCAGCAGTATTTTTTTTTTTACATCTCCCAACAGTACTTTCCAACAGATGACTTTGTATTTGTCTGTAACATGTTGTTTCCAGTGTGCTGTTTCAGTCAATCTCCCACAAATATTTCTTCCAGTGCTATTCTGTTGGAGGAAGATGTTGCCAGCATGCTCACTTGTGGGTTCAGGGGGTTTTGTTCAGGAACGAACATAGGAATTGCCAGGGGCTGGAGTGTGGCTCAGTGTAGAGCATGGGCTTAGTGTGCAAGCCCTGGGTGCAATCCCCAACATGAGAAAGGAGGAGGAGGAGGAGGAGGAGGAGGA